>KZ269983.1:183787-267758 GCA_002249935.1 Onchocerca flexuosa | reverse complement strand
AAACTGCGTTTAGAATATTAATACCAAAAATTTTTATAAATAATAAGTGGAACCGGAAACTGATTAAACGACCAAACTTTTTTTCTCCTTCAAATTTTTGCCTTTTATTAAGCTCATTCAATGCACTCTTGAAAATCTGAAGCATTTCAAAATCTTTCATTCTCTTTCCTTTTGCCATAAATTACAGCCACTAATTTTGTAAAATTCGACAAAAGTATAAGATAAAATCACTGAAGCAACTTCGCCTTATAATATTGCCGAAATCGAAAATCACTTTATATAAAAATGTCATTTTTGCCATTTATTCAAAGCTCTCTCTCTTCTGCCGCGTCATATTTCAAATCTTGCTCCTTTCCTTAATCCTGATATCAAAATAGAGCACAATTTCTATTTCTCCTGTAACCTACTCAAAGTGTTTCTTGCTTCTTGTTTGTTTTCCCTTTTCCTGTTCCTGTTTTCCTTTTGTTGATTTGAAGAACAGAAAGCAGGAAAATAGACAGTCAGAAAAATAGGAAACAGGAAACAATAAAACAGAAAAACATGAAAAATTGGAAAACAGAGGAGAAAGAGAAAAACACCTGTTTACTTTACTGTTTTCTGTTTTCCTGTTTCCAGTTCCTAGCATTTCCTGCAACCTACTCAGTGATTATCTTCATTACATCAGTAGTCTCTTCCTTTCATAAAACATCTCATTTATAGGCTCCGATTGTTTCAAATCTGCGGATCATGACATTTCATGATTTTCGATATTGACCTTTATAAAGACCAATATACGGGAATTTATTGATAATAAGCTTTGTTTACAGTAAATCCATTTTGCTTGATTTAATCAGATATCAGTGTTTTTCATCACAAATGTCTGAATCGTGTAAAACGCTAACCGAATTCGTGTAAATATTCTAAATATAAGTCACTTTGAACCTATTTTTGAAAAACTTGAAGGAGATTAAATTCAATAATTAAGCTTTCCAACTTCCATGATCGTAAGTTTTCATTACGTAAACAATAATAATTAGTTTATTATGGATATAGTCGGAAAGTTTTTAATCGACATAGATTGTTAATTGATTGTTCTTTCTCAAGATAGAAAACTATACCTGAGGAGGAGCGAAAACATTGAGGTAAAGACAATCTTCAGAGATGTGAATTCGATAAATATTGATAGGATCGCTCTGACGAGTTCGAGGCTTCTGTGCGCACATAGCCGAATATTGAGTCGCATTCATGACACCTCGCCATTTCGCTGGTGGCTCTGGCATCTGAAAGCAGAAACCGTTGGATGGTTGTTTTCATGCATGAGCGACATGCTATGTATTATAAAATTGTCATTTTATAAATGCTCTTAAGAAGGACATTTTAAAATTAAAGTTTCAAACATTTTTGTACAAAAGTTTTTTTTGTACAAATTTTGTATAAATCGCTAATAACTTTTACGAAAGATCGATAAAATGAAGTTAGATAAATATTTCTGCAAAGATTCAATAATGCTTTTGAGAAAAAAAGGAGAAAATGTAGAGGAATGAATAAATTTTGCTAGTTATTAAAGCTTGAACATTAGTGCACAACAAATATTTCGTTAATTTATTAGTGAACTGACGAATGATATCGTAAGCTGTTCAAGATGGCTCGCTTTGTACTAGATATTTCGATGCATTTATTGCTAAACTTGAAGGCAGATTTGATAAATAACTTGAGATTAAGTAGTGATGTGCAGTACTGTGCTGCAGAATTACCTGGAAGCGCAGTGAGCCAACGGGCGGTGCAGCATAAGGAATTCCTTTAAAAACTGCAAAATCGTTTGCACCAATTGTCTACAAAAATGTAGTATTTTCATAAAACTCTGTTATTCTTTGATAAAAAATTTTACTTACTCTTAATTCAGTTCTAAACAATATTGACAGTATGTGTTCATGCATTTGACAATGCAATTTCCGTGTTATAAAGAAATTTGAATTGTAGTACTAACTTGAAAGAGAAGATTTTCATCTATATTAATTCAAAGAGAGATCCGCATAGAGTCTTAAGAAGAGCTTAAATATAATTATTGATTAGCTCTTAAATAATATAAATATCTTCCGATTATGAGCAGATTTATCTGAATTTCTTGCGAATTGAGTAAAAAAATGACACATTTCTTTATGGATTTTAGCAAAAACGTCCTTTTGGCTCACCAAATATTCTCCTCTTATGGAACCGGAATCGATGGTCAGCTCAATCGGATGTGTTCTCCGGATAGCACCATTGCAAACATTTCGTAGATGTTGAATGAGGCCAAAGATCCATATTGCATAGCATCCTAGCCCAACTTGCATAGCGCATTTAGCAGCCTCTCGTCATGCTTTTACCAAACTTCTTTCGTCTGCTTTTTCTTGCTTTGACTGATCCACTTTTCTTTTCAAAAATCCACTTTAAATCTTTATCAGTTTTAATATTTTTCTAATTTTTGAAAAATTTTTGATTCGTAAAAATTTTTTGAAATTAGTTGCTGATTTAAATTAATGAGTTTAATTAGAACGTTTGGTCAATCACAATCGTCTCAGCTGCTCCAGAAATAAGCTTCAGTTATTTATTTTGATCTATCACTAAGTCAATAATTATGATCAGATCAGTAGATCTGAGAATAATTTGAAAAGAAAGAAAAGACAGTAAGCGTTAAGAATTGTTACAGACTTGGAATGGGCAGTTTTTTATTTAATGGCAATGGCAGAATCAATAGCATAGCAATGGATCAGTCAAAGTGGCAGTAGTGATATCAATGGATCAGTCAAATGGCAGTGGTGATATCAGTATCAGTGGTGATAAAATAATAGTAGTAACAATTAAAATGAAATGAAAATAGCTCAGTGATAGCTGATAAGAGTGAAGAGACTTCTTCCATACGATGCATAACTATCCTGGCTGGATAGTACAAGTCAAAGGTCCACGCTGCGAACTATCACTAACATCACGAAAATATTCAAATGAACTGAATCAAATTAAGGAAAACATCAGCTTGGCACTTATTCTCATGGGCAGCTTTGATACAGTAACAAATAAGGACACTTGTCGATTACGCCTGAAAGCGATTTTGAGAATTGAGATTAATTCGGCAAATTGTTACGATACGTTAAGAAAATGATTTAATTAAACCTCAGTATATTTCCTTATCACTAATAATGTAATTTCCTAGATCATTGTAGCAAAAACAATCAGGAAATATGTGAATTTTATAATTGCAGAACTATGGGTGATTGCTCGGATCGAAGGAGATAAGACACTGATTAACATTTATGCCACCAAATAGAAAGTATTTGTCGGAAATGAGTAAGATCTAGCTTCAAATGATTAAATTAAAGAAATTCATACGGAATGATATGTATTCTCATGCATAACTTAAAGACTTATCAGACTATTAAGTTAGAATTCAAACATAATTTGGAGGAAAAACGAGGAATTATTCTCGAGAATCTGACAATAAACAATTCCCTTTTTTAGAAATGCATGAAAAGAGAGTACATCAAATGGCAACGAGAGTAAAAACGTTAATCTTCCTCCAAGTATATACAGATAAAAGCCAGTTATTTGGAATGCAGTCGTTTGTTTTGCAAATTCTGGAGCAGATTCTAAAGTCCAAAACACCACTTGCTGTCATCCTGCCCCTTCCAATGTGTCATATCCACTGAAAGCATCATTTTTCAAGACAATTTTGACGTCATTTGATGATAAAAGAGTGTGATCTATGCAAGTTTTGCTAAATTAGTAAGTAGAACTTCATTAATTTGAACCTAAAAAATGATTCATGCTATGAAAGATTATTAAAAAAATGTGTGCGAAATTATTTTTGGTAAATTAAGTACTAGTAAGTCAAAAGTGAAAAAAATAAAAACGACTTTGACAAAAGCAAAGTATGTATTTGGAATATTGACAAAATTGCAGGAGAAACTACATAATACAATTTTAAAAATCGATGTTTAATTCAAAAATCGTATCAGATTTTAAAGATTTATCCAAAATTATGATATTAAGTAAAAGCATAAACACAGAAAATTTTTCGGCAAATATGCATGAATTTTTACGAACAAGTAAAACTAATGATCTGAAAGGGAATACATTCCATCTGTTAGAGATTTTGAAAATGTAATCAAAGTTAAATTAAGTTAGCAAATCATTCTATAAAATTTTTAACAGTTCATCAGTATCGCAAAATAGAAAACAAAAGATGAGGATGAAGGAAATGAATAGATAATTGATAAAATCACAGGAAATTTTTAAACTGACTGGAATTAACTAAAAATTAGAATTTCGGAAGCTTTAGGAATTGATGTACTTCTTCCTATTTGTTTTCAAAAATTTTTTTCCAGTTGTTTATGAAGAAAAGAATAATTATTCATATTTGGCACTAAAATACCATTTATACCTCTTTTTTTTTGTATTTCAAGTAGTTCTGGAACTCAATGTATAAATGAGCTTTGAATTAATTCAAAAGTACAATTATTTTAGAGAAAATTTTGGAGATTTTTCGAGCAGTTGAAATCTGATTGCAAATTCTAAAAAATTTGAATGCTACACAAAAAGAACGAAAACAAGGCAGAAAGAGGATATAGCTGTGGAGTTTGAAAGTGGTCGCTTCATCGATTCGGCAGTGGAGTTCCAATTTCTGCGATCCCAACACCAATATTCCACAATTTTTTCCATTCATAGAATATTCAAGCAAACAATTTGAATTATTATAACAAATTAAGACTCAATTTTTCTTTTTCGAAAAATATGAATTAAGCCCATAAAGAACACTAAGGTGAAGAGATTTAGTGAGAAATTTCAAGACTAGAGAGAAGTATATGTTTCATTTTTGCCAAAAAAACTAAGCCTAATTGTTCGTCAAAGAAGAACGAGCCAAGTTAAACCATTTTGTTAAGCATATCTGTGAGAAATACGAAAATCAACTATAAATTTGTGGGATTTCTGCTTGATAAAAACAAAAATGATTGGTAGATAAGAAGATATTTGAATTTTCACATTAGTTCATTTTCAGCGCCGCTTTTAAGCTAATATTCCCGGAAATTCTTTAGACATATAAGGTCAAGCTTAAATAATAAAACGAAACGATTGCAATGACGTCATAGAAAAGGCATGTTTCGACTGAAAGGCAAACTGACGTTTGATTGATTGACTGCGTAAGGAAATAATTCGCTATGCATTCCACTGCAAGCAGCTATTCGTTGGAAAATTGAAAAGAGCTAAGAATGTTGAAAGTGTCAGTGTGTTCATTGATTCCGGTAAAAGAATCAATGAATGGCATGGAAGTTTAGGATAACTGAATTTTTGGTTTGGAAGTATCCACTGCAGCGGCTGCATTTTATTTGAACAGAAAAGATGCTTGGGAGAGGGATCTCTTGAAATTCCAGAAATCAACAAATCAACGAAAACATTCATGGCCTTTTGGAGCGCTTATTATAAGTCAGCAAGAATATAATTCAGGTGTAAGTAACAGCTAACTATGCTGCAAACTCAAAAATAATAATGCGACTTCTGAATCAGTTTTTGATTCCAATTTTCTGAAGGATTTTTTATTACGGAATGATGGTAATGCTCAACTGTTGATGGATTAACATCGATCCTTGCAAAATCTTTTTCTCAAATGAAATGCTTCAACAAATTTTTTTCCTAAACTTAAACTTAAATTTCATTTAAAAAAAAGTGCTTGTCCGAATATAGAAAAGATGATACAGGAAATTTATGAAATTGGCTAGATTTTGAATTTAATTGATTGAATGTAACATAGATTTGAGTATTAAATTAACATGGAAGGACTTTGTAAATAAATATTTCTGCTTTTATTTGGAGCAGCGATAGTTCAACTGTTTATCCAAAGAGCGCAAGTAAGATTCGCATCATTTACGACTCGATGTATGAGAAAGGGTCAAGTTATGTGAGTGCCGAAAACGTGAAAAGCACGTAGATAATCGTAAAATATTGCCCAAAAATTCGTCAATAATATCTCTTTCAAATCGGTGACATCAATCCATCCAGCAATTGATATTCGAGTACTTATGAGTTATGTATGTATGTATATATTATGAAAGCATGTAATACATGTGTGTGCATGTATGTATGCATGTGTGTATGTGTGTGTGTACGTGTGTATGTGTGTGTAGTGCATGTGTATATTGTGCATCAGTTATTAAGCAGTTTGATTATTTACTTTTAGTAATCGTTGCTTCGGCAAGATGTCTAAATATAGAAAGTTGCTTGATGGATTTACTCTACTCTGTCCAAAATGCCGTTTTCAAGAATGACAAATATGCGACATAGTGAGTGCACTGCGTTCTCGTCAACGCCACAGTAAATCAATTTATTCATGATTGTATCCAAAAACATGCCGAGAGTCTCGACGATGGCAATATTGGCTTGGGACAACGAGCGTGATGAACGAGTAAGCAACTGGTCGAGTCGAAGAAGATATGGAGATAAAATGGAAGTCAATCTTTAAGCAACTCATCATAAAATTGATTTTATTTGATATGATCATGCTTGATGTTTGTTTATTGAGAGTAAATACCACAGTATATCGGGTCAAAATTGCATTTCACTCATTTTATATTCCGAAAATCGCCGAAAGCTCATAAAGATTAGATTAAATAGAATGAAATGATTCAAATGATTTGTGTTAATGAGGAATTAACAGCGCAATCAAATTCTTTCTGGTTATTGCAAGCCATTTATTGGTCATAATACCATAAGCCTAAGCATTGTCCTTCAACTTGGAACTTGCGATCAAGCTTATCACAAGTGCTAAAATCGAATTGTGTTTCTTCAAGCCAAGACTCTTCAATTGGAAGAAGTTTGTTTCAAAACTGGAGATTGAATGTTGGTATCGCTACAATAGCACTGAAGCCTGAGCAAAAGTCAAAAGTCATTTTTAGAATGTGATTCATTCACTCTTCAGCGTAAAAAAGATATCATCACATGTGCATTGTTGAAGGCTTTGGTGATGTTTGATTCAGTTATACAAACAAAATGCGAAGTAACATCATACATTGGACGAGTCACAATGATAACAATTGATAACGTTTAACATTGATTTTTGGGAAGAAAGTTGATACCTACCTGTACACAGCATCATCTGCACAATGCACATACACACACACAAACACACACATACACACACACACAAGTCACCTGTACAATGTACACACAGAAGCAAGCAAATGTACGGCAGACATAAGCTGTACTGAAATTATTCTCTTCGCTTCGTTGGGAACTTTGAAAAGTTGTGGAAAGTGGAGGGATGGATGTTTGTCAGATAGTTCGTCTGTTGACACGTTTTTATGCATCTTTCTTCCGTTTTCGCGTAGAGGAATGCGATGATTTATTTTAGCAAATTTTCCGCGAATGTTAAAAATGCATAAAAACGAACGTGATATGTTATGGAGAATGATTTTTGTACTGCATTGCTTGTTAACTTGCTCTCCTTATCTCTTGTACGAAGAAGAGATCTTTTCTGCTTCTTGCGCTTATCAAGCTCTTAAACTCCATTTCCAGGAAAAATGGATATGGCGAGATTATTGTCTACGATCCTCATTTTTTCAACATTGTGAAGATATCTAGCGATCTCTTCGATTTTATCAGTATGATCAAAAAAGTCGTTCGAATTTGACGGTGCAATTTTTATTTTATTTTTTTTTTTTTTTTTTGGAATTTGTTTAATATTACAAAATTACAAAATCAATCCACCCATTCTCATCTGTTTTATAATTTATAACTTATTGAGAAGAATTTGTCAACAAATGCTTCGACTGAATTGATAAATGGCACAAATGTTCTCCCATCGATCGAATTTCGTGAAATTTTTCAAACAGCAAATTTTTAAAGTTGAAATCAAATCTATTCCTGATTTTGGTTTACTAAGATTCAAAAATTACAACCAAATGAATTGTACTCTATTGCTATTTGAATTTGCTAATATACTAGTGCTTCTTCAGATGCTGCACATATTTTTGTACAACGATATATTTATTTCAGTTCATCTCTATCAATTTTAATTTTTTGATCCTTTAAGTTGCAAATGAAGAAGCAAAGTTTTTTTAATATTTTGAATTACACGCTGCATATAAATTGAGAAATGAAACTTTTTTGTGTTTCAAATTTTATATTACATCAAACTATCATTAGTATAATTGGTAGCATTTTATTTCATCTTTGAACTTTTATTTTCTCGTGATTTATTATTTTCTTTTCTTTTCACTTTTGTTATTTTTTCCTTTTTACGTGCACAAAGTTTTTGAAAATGCTATAAAATTTGGAACGGAAAAATCACCAAATGATGTAACACTTTGGTGCTATTTATGTTATCATTATTAATATCAATATGTCGATAATTTCGTCAATATATCGTCAAAAATCGCATTCATCAATGAAAAAACCGCATTAATTAAGAACTATTTGAATTTATTGCACTAGTGATTATTAGTGAAAAAATTCGTATATTCAACAATTGTTAATTGTACGGAACTGTTGAAATTAATAATCTTGAAATCTTATCCATTTACAGTATTATGTATTCTGTGTAATGGACCAATAATATACTGATTGCATGGGTGATATCGTGCTACTTTTACTATCACTAGTAATCGCAATTGAGGGAGAAACGCAGAATTGGTCCCTCGAAAATTGTAGTTCGCATTGTACTATCAAATTCGATAAGGTTGCAATTTTACTTTAATTTTATTTATATAACTTCGTTATTTATTTACTAATTACACTATCATTTACAACTTGTTATTTCTTTCTCATTTCTTCTATTAGTTGGACCATATTTTGTCCAAATCTTTTTCTACCGCTGCAACCATAATTTTCGGTTGCAACCGTAAGTGGAAAAAGTTCACAGAAATGATCCTTTAGAAACGAGATAAATTACAATGTTCGTAATAAATTTTTGCTTTTTACTCAACAATTTTTTTCTGTCAATTAAAGGTTTTAAAAAGCAAACTGTAAAGGAGTGGAAATTGAAAAGTATACTCCTAAAGTTCAGTATTTCTTAATGATTTCTATAAGATAATGAATGACTAAACAAATGGCAACAAATGATTTCAATGAATCCAAGCAATTTTTTTTTAGAATTTGTCGTGTTGGAACAAAACTGCTCAATTTTTTGACAAAACACTTCTGAGTATATTATTGCGATATGTCACCACACAGGTTCATTTACTTGATTGGCTTGGTGAAGAAAATAATTTACATGGATAATCATCGTTTATCATTAACATCATTAACCTGTGCAGGTTTAGTGATCTACTTGGAATAGCGTATGGAAGGAAGGTAATAATGTAGTCAGTGATGTTGCAAGGAATTCAGTTTTTTGACAAATTTGAATCAATAAATAAAATTCCACTTAATCTGGATCATATAAGCTCTCCTATCTTCTTGAAATTTTATTCTTTCGTCAATAAATGTCTGAGATAGAAAAGCAATGCTATGTATTTATAAAAGATCTAGGAAGAAGATGAATACGAAATATTAAATTAGTAAAATCGGACACAAAAAGCATGTTTCAAATTGATTTCTTTTCATATATTTTTTACTTAATTTCCCAGTTTTAAAGGTTTTCATTTCCGGTAAATATTTTAATAGCGACAAAGCAACATCACAGGATATTGCCATCTTCTGGAGAAATAGCAAATGTAAGCTTCAAAATTTAATTGTTCCGAAAAAAATAACCGCATTTTTGATAAATTTTATTTCTGCATAATGATATCATTCCATTTAATTTTTCATCTTTCCTATTCATTCCACTATCTTCTGCTTCCTTTTTTGTGAAATAATTCCCAATATTCAATTGTTTCATTTTTTTTCTTCTTTTTTTGTAATTTTCAGAATAGTATCAACAGAATGGTTGAACATATGGAGCGTTATTACGTTGGTAGAGATACTGGCGTTCTGAGAAGAGAAATTATCAATAAAACTATGATAGCTCTTGTTTCTGCCTCTTTTGTAAGTGTAGTTTCCATCTACCGAAGTGTAGCAACTTTAGTTATGACGCGCCCCGACAGAAAACTTTAAACACTCTTAACTGTTATTGAAAGTTTCTATTGTAACTGATATTTATGGAAGTCGGCCAAAACCTGGCAATTTTTTTTACAATTGATTGTTCAGGATTATGAATACTATAAATTAGTAAATCAATTAAGCTATAAAGATTTGTCTGATAAAAAGAGAAATGATGTTAGCATTAATTTCTTAATGCCATTTCTTAGTCCAATTATATAATTTGTAAAAACAAAAAAAAAAAAAAGAAATTGTAAAAATGAAGAAAAGAGCTTATTATATCTTTAAGTAGTTGGAGAATTGGGATGACAAAATCAAGATGAGAAGGACTGCCGACTTCAAGCATCTGACAAATTGGCTGTTTGAAAATGCATAATTTCCGTGTTATGCAGCAGTGGAACAGTAATGTAATGACCGACCGATTACCTAAAACCATTTATCTAATCATATTATCGTGCTCAGAAGTTGAGCTTAGTTTGAGCTAAAGATTGTCTAAATCGAAATACTCCACAAATTGCAAAACAAGGACACTCTGAGTATTTCATAAATTTAATGAGTTACTTTTTCAGAAAACGATCAAAGCCGAAAAACAACCACCTTTGCTGACATGTCCACAAGGCTGTGAAAGAATATCAAAATTTTGGTTATCATGCAGTTTCGTGTCGCTGTTACTTTCCGGCCTTTTGACTGCTATCATAGCAATCAATAAACTTGAACAGGATCGCAAAGATCGAAATTTTGCCTCAATTGAAAAAGCAGGAGAAATTGATAAAGATAAAAGAAACTGAATTTCGTTCATTTCAGGTCATTTTCTTCACTTTATTTTCGAGCAGAAAGAAAGATAAGACATCAGATATTGTAGAAACCATAATGAAAACATTTTGCAATGTCTGAAAATTTTTAATATCCATTTGAATGATTTCTGAAGAGTTTTTTAAGATGCTAAAAGTTGTGTCGATACCAAAAAAAAAAAAAAAAAGAAAAAATTTAAAAAATTTTTCTTTGATGTCATGACGAATAAAGAGGTATCAAAAGTAGTAAAAACTTTGCCAAAGAATTTTCGAGACAAACTTAACAATCTCAATCATAACATATTTCTGCAATACGTGATATATTGTTTTATTCTTCATCTCATACTTATTTTATTTTCCTTCATAATTTATTCCAATTTTAAACAAATCCCAGTTTAATTTTATCAATTATTTTCTTCTATTGATTTGCTTTTTTTCGTTTTTCTCTCTTTTACTTCACTTTTATTTTTTCTTTTCCGTTAATTTATTCTTTCTTTTTTTTGGATATTTAAATTCTACCATTTAGTTAACAATAGCTTTTCATCCCATGTAATATTTTTATCTATTAATGGACAAATTTTTGAACTTTTTCTGACTTTTGATAAATCGTTTGAAAGATTTACTCAGCGAAAATGCAATGTTAGCAAAATAGAACACAGTCTTTCAAGATTGAAAGTTTTGACTCACTTTATGCGGTTAATAGGCTTTCTGTCCTGTCAAACCGAACTTTTTGCTATAATATCGAAATACAAAAGTCGCAAAAGCATTCACATCAACAAGCACTGTTATTGCAAGAGGCTAAGAAAACATCAAGAATCAAGTCATCCTTTCTGTTCAAAGCACAAAAAGCGATGAAAGAGCAATCATTCTTACTTCATCTTTGATAAAAGGTGATAAGATCTTCTGGAAATATCACTCATTTTATTCGAAGAAAATTGACTTCGACAAATGGCTATTTTTTATAATGGAAGTCTATATATTTATTCATTTGCAAGATAACTGAAATAAATTACAAAATTAAACAAATTATTTGTAAAACCAAATTCAAACATCGCTAAATTCAAATTTTAGATTAAAAATTTTTTTATTTCGGAAAATTTCAAATCTAAAAAATATCGCTTATAGAGACAATTTCATAACATATTATTTTGTGAATTTTAACATTTTACAATTTTATAAATATCAACATGTTAGCAGAGCAATCTTCTAAAATTATTTCAGTTCAGTTTTTGTTCAGGAATTATTTCGATATTCAATGAACTGATAAAATGATTTTTTTATCAAACAGATGGATGCAATATCTTTACTTTTTTTCTTTTCAATTCATTTATTTTTTTAATTGTATAAATTCCACCATTTAGTTAATTGTTATTTAACAATAGTTTTTTTATCCCATATTAATTTGCTATGATAATGGACAGTTTTTTGATTTTGATAAATTGTTTGAAAGACTTGCTAAGCATATAACCATCAAATAATAGTGAATCCAGTAGAGCGCTACACTGAATAATCCGACATAAAGAAGCATGCTGCTATCACTGTCAATGTCAAAGTTTGATCTGCTGATGATAACATCACATTAACACCATCTATCCACAACTTTGGATGTCAAAGTGTAGAACTGACTTCTTTTCTCCACTTTCGTTATTTTTTTTACATTATTCATACATACGCAATTGCATTTCAAATCTGCTAGGTCTCTCCTGAGTTTTTAACATATATATGCAGAGTTTGTAGTTCGTTCAACATGAATCTGCCTTCATCAGCCGACAAAACTTAAAAGATTCTAGAAAATCTCCTCTCTCGTTTTCCCTGTCTTCATGCTCATTTGGCTAGCGCTTTCAGAAAAAATGATATTACACAGCGATGTGATACCATATTTTCTGGAAATCAATTTTATGATTGGAACAAGTCTTAGTTTTATAGATAAAATTATATAAAAATGAATTTTTTTGAAGTTTGAGCAAATAAAAATCAAAAAATTTTGCTAATCATTAGGTACAAAGTAGGACGGAAATAAATTATGACGAGTGCGTTTTGGAAATGAGAGTATTCAAAATTTACATTAGCTGAACATAGTTTTTTAGTAATATCAGTTAGTTGAATTTAGAGGAAATTCAGTGGTAGAATTAGATAAATGAATAAAATGATAGGATGAAAAAAACATGGCAGATATAGCATCTTGTCGCTCTTTAAAAAAAATTCTAAACAATCATTACATACAGAGTTCTGGTGAAAAAAAAATCTGATCGAATTGTAATCTGGATTGGAGATTGCTTCTTGCTATTGTATCTCGACCAGATCAGCAACAGACTTTATGACTAATACGATATCGCGCTTATATAATAGTAAGGAATAAATGAAAAATACATGATGAATATAAAAGATACTAACAGTCGCTTGAATGTTCAATACGTTGTCGAACTTTTTTCTGTGTTTTCGCTCTATCACTGCTGTTGCTCCTACTAAATTGCCATTCATACTGTCGTTGAAATCATCTTTGAAATTGAATTCGAACTGAACTGTTATCGACATATGGGTTTTCCTGAGTTCGTGGGCAATTTCTGTTCCATAATTCTCGAGATGGTGGTTAAGAGTTGCAGATAGTAAAAAAAGTGATGATATTATTCCAAAGGAAATTCTTTGGAATCAATAACATACTAGGTTTTCTTCTGCAACTGGTTTTCGTACATCTTTTAACCGCAGAAATCTCGTGCGATTCTTTTCTGTCAGAAGTAATTCCAATTTTAGAAAAGCCTTCTATCGGCTAATATAATATTTTCCATTGCGCGTAAAAGAATATTCCTGCTAAATCAGGGAGTGTAGTAGGTCCTCGGTATAAAACGTCATTGAAACTTTTCAATCATTTGAGATGAGCTGAAACGTCGTAAACGATTCTAAGTTTTGTGATCGATTTATTTGGTGTTATTACTTCATGATGTAGTAAATAGTGGATAATTCTTGTCTATTTTAATTTATCTTCTACCTCTTTTCATCGTACATTGAAAGTGGAGGATCATCATTCTGAAGTCGTTTGACCAATGATTCTAATCGCCCGAAAGACAATTTAAAATTATCATTTAGCTTGAAATTTGTTTTTTTCCGAGATCATGATACTTAATATCGTCCGTTTATTTTCGTAAAAGTTTTTTTGAATCGTTCTAAAACTCTTTCGTCGTCATTACTATCAAGCTTTTCTTGTATTCTTATAACTTCTAATTTTCAACATTGGTCGATATCTTGAAAGGTTCTATTGAAAAGTATAGTAATTGGCATGACTGATCTATTCATGATGTCACATTTTGCATGATATCACATTTTGGATATTATTTCGTTGATATTACATGGCTTTTTTAAATATCCTTTACCGGTCAATATTGGACCAATCTTGGTCTTTGTTGAGAAGAATTGTGACTTTCTTTTCGACTCTTCTTGAATTTTGTATGAATTTCGAAAATTATCAGCACCGATAAGTATATCGGGGCGTTTGTTTCGTTTAAATTCGCCATCTAATCGAATTTGATTCAGAATGGTTGATACCTCATGTTAATCGAATGAAAGAACTGGTAATGGATTGGTCAAATATTCTAAAACATTGATTTTGAGTGGTGTAATTCTTGAATCTGTAGTTTTTATTCCGATAACTGTCGTAAAACTGGAGCAGGACATCAATTGTTTATTACTGAAAGTAGAAATTTTTATTACTGAATATTCAACTTCTTCTAGATTCAATCGCTTTGCTAATTTTCTCGAAATGAACGATGATTCTGAACCTGTATCAAACAATACTATAGCGTCTTCTTGGATTTTAGCATGGTTCGATTGACGACTTTAATTTCCCTACATAAAAATGGAACTTCATCCTTTTTTTGTTCTCCAAATCGCATATTTTAATCTGGCGTAATAAGGTTAACAGAGTTATTTCTTTCCTTGTCTTGTCCAACATATGTTTGTGGTCCTTGTTTTTGCTCTGACATAGCACTGTGTTGTGATAATTTTTATAAAAGAAACAAATTCATTTTCTATTTCTACAATCATTTGCGGTATGTCCACTTTCGAAACAGTTATGACAAGCATTCAATTTTCTCAAACGTTCTATTCTTTGTTTCAGAGTGGATAAATATGGCACTCATTGTTCCAAAGATCTTTATCACAAAAGTCGCAGGGTCTTCGTATTTTGGTTCCTTTTCGTTTTCCATCTTCTCCAGATTTCTTTGGCACATTTGTTACCAAAGCTGAAGTTTCGTTAGGGCTATGTTGTAAATATGACTTTGACTTACCTATTAATAGTTTTTGCTCTTTCATATTCGAAGACTGAATTCTCGTTACTTCCTCATTTCTTAGTACGAGTTTCTCGAGAAAGGATCTTAACTTTTTCACTGACCATGGTTCTTGTTCCTTTTGTTGGTAAACTTTATCCAGTATCCAAGCTGGCAATCTACTTTCTATTATTATTTCGATACTGGATTGTTCCAAAATTTCTCCCATAGCTTTTAATTGTCGAAGTATTCTTTCAATAGCTTCAATAGTCACTCTCTAATCTCGATCATTCTTTTTGATCCAATGCAATTTGTTATAAAGTGATCTTTTAATCGTAAATGATTGTCCAAACTTCTCAGTGAGAACCTTCCTTATGACATCATAGTTTTCTGGGATTATATCATATCCCCTTACTGTTTGTAAGCCATCTCCTCTGAGACATGCTATCAAATAGTTTAATTTTTGAATATTCAGAATATTTTGAAGATGTATTACTACCTCAAAACTGCTCCAGAATCCCCTCCATTGATTGGGATTGCCGCTAAATATGTTAGTGGTAACTGCGGCAAATTCACAGGAAGTAATTTGCCGTTTGGGCTAACACTCTTTGCTGAGTCACTTTCTCCTTTCTGTTGTCTTTTTCTGAACGCTGGAGTACTAGCTCTGTGTCATTTTTGTTCATTTTCAAAATTATTATTGTTTCCTCGCCTTCACTTATTAAGTCTGAAATACCTGTTTTCTTGTCGACCAATTGAGCGTATTTATCCTCCTCTTCTTTTCTTTTCACAGGGGTAGAGATCTGTTGAATATATTGCCGCCATTCTGCATTGGCGGTTTCAAGCACACCAACATGTAGTTCGAGACGCATTATTTTTTCTTAGATCAGCCTCTTCTAGTGTCATACTGCTAATGGATTTCTCCTCTGCTCAGCTTTTGGCCTGATTGTGTTAAATACATTTTTCTGATTTTTTCGAGATGTTTTTCCAAATTTTCTCTTGCCGGTTTTGCACTTTTAATTGTTGTAGCGATATCCCAGCTTGTTACAGCAAAAAAATTTTGTTACGAAAGCTTGAAATTTGGATTGAGCTGTGGCAGGAAAAGATTTATAATAATTCCTTTATTCACAATAGCAGTAATCGAATAATATATAATTGGTAGTACAGCAGAAAATTGAGGATGTAGTGAAGTAAATTGGGTGGTGTCGACTGGGTTTTTAGAGAAGAATATGTTGGAAGCTTGGACAGGAGTAACGTAGTTTAAGGTCGTCCAGTCGGATCGAAACCAATTCGAAAGAATGAATAAGGGAAAAAAGTAGTTTTTTTGGAATTTGATAGGAAAATTTTAAATGTTGAGAATTGATTGTGTTGGGATATAATAAAATTGATAACAAAATAATTGTGAGAAAAGAACAATGTTTAAAAATATTATGACAGTTTAAATGAATACAAAGATGGGAACGGATTTGCAAACACAAAATTAATGATTTTATTAGCTGTGAAAGGAACGTTTAGATGTGATGTAAATTAGCGTGAGAAATAGCACACAGTGAGAAATAATTTTTACAGATGTTGATTCATTAAAACTTTTAAAATTTTTAACCATTTCATTATATAATTTTCCATAATAATTAGCTTTAGTTTGGGATTAAGTTCGGTTTTCTCGATACTGAACTGTCATTGATACCGATGTCGAAAAAACTGCTACTGAAGAGACTTTCTCGTTGAAGAAACTGATCTATCTGCCCCAAAAAACTCCTTTTTATTTGATAATCCTTGAATGGGTGGACAAGACAATGGGCGGAGGCTTACAGATCATCATTAGTCGCATAAAAGATTGGGCATAAGATTCAGGATAAGCTGGATAATTCTCACAAGCATCATTCCTAGCACATTCCTGACAGTTAACATCTCAACATTCCTCAACATCATGCCCGTAAGCTCTAATAGCAAATCGGAAGATGAAAGAATAAAAGTCTTTATGCCTAGATATAGATAAGTGACTCATTTGCCTGAGAAATATCACAAATTTCTCTCATACAGATTACTTCGATTATTTCGTTTTAATCGTATTATAAAATATTTCGGTTTTTATGAGACAGAATAGAAACTGAAAATAATTATAATCTAATGAATTTTAAAAATAAGAACGGTATTCAAAATTGCACATTAGCTGATATAGTTCTTGGCAATATTCGTGAGCGATTAAGAAACACAAAATTTTGATGCGAACTTTTTTTCTATTGGAAATTTTAGCAGATTAGAAAATAACCCCGAATAGCATGATTTTGCATGTTTTCTAAAGTGTTCTTCATTCGAATTCAGTTTTTAGTTTGAATTTAATGAATTAATGATCCTGATAATATCAATGTTTTTAATGATCCTGATAATTCATATGTTTGATATACCTCTCGATTTCAATCGCTTTTGTAGCACGTATTGCAGATGCAGTAAACTATGTAATAGCTTCTTAAGTTATTCGCTAATTTTTCGTTGAATAATTTCAATAAGCAAGAACATACAATAGATCTCAAAATCAAACTGAAATTTTCCAGAAATTGTCATTCAAAATTCCAATGGTTTATTCGAAATACCGCATTTTACAACTGAATTGTCTCAAATTACTATTATTTCTGGATCGAATTTGTATTGAACCATGAAAGAAGGTATTATTGATTCTTTAGTCACTGTCACCAATATCGGTGGAAAAAAACATGACATATTTTCGATACCATCATCACTATTGTCCATATCGCAATTATTTTCTGTCAGCGGCAGCTGTGCTTGATCAGCATACTATCATTAATTTGATTCCGTGAAATATGTTCTTTCTCTTGCGCATTACTGTAGAAGTTTGTTTTCTTCCTTAACTTCTTTACGGATGCGTTTGTGGGACAATCGGCTTTTCCTCTGATGATAAAAGGATTCTATTATGCAATGAATTTTCGAATTTAGCCTTCATTTTTAGAGAGGGTTAGATAGACTTCCATCGAAATACACCAACATCAATTGTTCATAATTAATCTGGATAATCGGCAATTATTTTTTGGAGAGTTAGATGCTAGCATTTAGCTATCAGGTAAAAGCGTTACGTTGTAATTGCAACATTATATTAATCATTGCCGTCGTATGTAACTGTCACAAAAGAATCGAATATTTCATTTATTTGATTTTGGATGTTTTATGCCAAGCTCAATGCCAACGATAGGTTTGTTAGCAATAGCTTTTAAGGGATTTACTATTCGGCATTCATTCAAAATTTGTTTTCTTAATAAAATTGAAGCAAAATGAACATAGCATTGCTATGGAATATAGAAATTAAACCAAGCAATTTATAGCGATTTCACAATTAAAAAAAATTCTAGACAATATCATCATGCAAGTTATATTCGAGAGAAAAAAAAATTTTTTTCTGTAGCAAAAAAGTTCATTTTGTAGAACTACTATAGATTATAATAAGTTATCAGTGATGTTCATTTATTATCACCTTCTACCACCACTTGCTTATATTGCCATCTGTTGAATTCCATGGAAATTTTGATTCATAGTTCAAACGAAAACTGTCAAGTCGAAGCGACTGAAATCCTGTTGAAGTTATGTATTTGATGAACATAGAAATATTGCTGCAATAAATAGAATATATCAGCGTTTAGACAATGTAATTTTTATTCTTATAATAAGTTATCAGTGATATTCATTTATTGTCACCTTCTTAATCTGAAAAAATTTATGTTTTTGGGTGATCTCAAACGTCATTCATTACCTGAATGCAATATTGAAGAACTGAATTACGAGGAACAGGGATATTTGTATGAAATATTGGTTTTATAATTCATTTCCGATATGATTCCAATTATCTTATCCATTGTTAATAATTAAGTTAATTTAAGCTTCTTCGTGCAATACAGTCTATATAAATAAGATGCTCGATGTGACTTTCGACACAATATTACATTCGAATAGACGATATTTCTACATAGTTATACCTACTTTTTTTATCCCTAAGGACAAACATGTTTACCGCCAAAATGCCGTAAAGATGGCTGGATGGTCATGCAAAGCTTTACTGGTACAGCTAGTTAAGAAATATTATTTCATGCATTTTGGTGTTATCTCATCAGTGCATGGATAATGACTGATATTATGTGACCCTAATAGCACATAAGACGCAGTAAGGATGTGATGACATTAACTTCCTTTCTTTCCTAACCATTCGATAATGACAAGAGGATGGTGAAAGCGTACCTGTTTTGATGGCGAAAACAGCTTTTCGTTTGCTCTACCACAATCCCTAATGATTCACCTTATTATACATTTGTATTATGTCTTATTGTTTCCCTTTTTATAACCTCACGATCTGTACATCAATTTCAGCCGCTCAAATAATAATGCTTGTGGATTTGCTCCGGCTTTTAACAATAAAATCTTCGTTGCTTGGTTTGATCAATGCTCTGTTGCAGCCGCGACAATCACAATAATGAAATTTAAGATTAAGAAGAAAAAATCTGTTCCTTGATCTTTTTTCCATCATTAGGAGGTTAGGATAATTTTATTTCTAAGCCAAGAAGTTAGTTAAACTGAATTTTACTGAGGATAATCACTTGCACCTTTTATTACCTTGCTGCTTGGGACAAAAATTGATGGATCATTTTTGTCTGTTTAATTTCTTCGTATTGCTGCGTGGAATGATTACGAAAATGCAACAAGTAGCGGTAGTTTCATTACAAAAAAAGCTTGCTTCAAATGATAATACCTTCACATCAAGTATCATCGTGTATCCATTGTATTCGTTGGAGATTCAAATTAAAATGTTGCAAATAAAGAATCTCTTCTCCATCCAATTTAATGATCACTGAATTAACCTTCTCGACTTACTTATTTGTATATTTTATATTCTAATCTCGAAAATATGAAATACATAAGAACAAAATCAACATCTGTTAAGTTTGAAAGCAATACAAGCAATATTCTTGCAATAAATACTGAAATTTAGTATTTGCTGAAAGAATGATATTTCTTAAATATCATTTTCGTGCTTTAAGAAAAAGCAAAAGATAAATATTATTATATATATGAAATAGAAACTCTTAGAAACATCAAAATTGATAGTGATAGACTATCAGATGATCATCAGCTTTGAAAACTAGACTGTAAACATAATAGCATAAAATTCATTAATACGTATAAGTGTTTTCAAGATTTTTAATTAATTTCATTGCTTATTTAGTGATTTCAGATCACTTATCCTTCTTTTATTAGTGAAAGTGTTCATTAATTGCTTGCTTATAAATAATATTAATGAAGTAAATTAAGATAATAGTCACAAAATCCTTAAAAATTCTGATAAAAGAGTGAGAAATTTCAGTTTAAATTTTACATGAAAAAAGTGTTCAAATAAAGACAAACTTTGCAAGAAGAAGTGAAAAATTCAATCAGCAAATGATCCAATATTTTTTTTTTTTTTTTATTTCTTGAACCATGCAGAATATTAAATGTAAAATCTCACATATTCTTACTGATTGCGTACAAAAGCTTAAAGCTGATCTATAGCACAGTTGACAAATTACTTTAATATGTCAACATGAAAATAATATAAAATTAGTCGATTTTTGGAGGCCTTAGCGATCATTTTTCCATGTTTCGATATTGGCCAATTGTTAATTCCCAAAGAATACATAGAAAAAAAATTCATTTACTTTGATTTTAATTTATTTGAATTTTTATATCATTTTGTTGAGATATGTGATATTGTCTCATCAGGGGAACGAAATTGAAAATGTAAAATTAAATGATTTTGCTAATGTTTCATTCGTTCTTGTTCACGAAATCTCAGATGTGACTTATTCCTAAAATGTGACATTGCTTTTGCTACTTTACTGGATTAAATTATCATAATGAAGAGATTTTAAAAAATGAGATTTTCTGCTATCATTTTTCAAGAACTGAATTGATATAAAAATTGTAGCATATTTTTAAAATTTCTATAGTTGGAGGAATCTAATCTCAGTAATTTGCAAATATCAACACATTTCTGATCTCAATTTCAATAACAAAATTTAATATTTCCCTTAAAGCTAGAGCGTCTAAGTACTAAGCAACCTTCATTTTTTTTTCTAATATCTGTAAAAACAGTGTCATCACGAGTATTTTCGAATTTTCATTTAGAATATCTTTTTATAAAATAAAATCTACTCTTTCACGTTGATTTGTTTCAATAAGAACTTATGTCAGCAGTCAACCAATTATAGCAGCTTGCAATAATTTTAGTGAATAAATTTATAAATTATGATTTTTTTTTCTTTTAAATCTTCAAATGTTTGCAAAAGGATATTTTTAGTTAAGCGGTGCAACTTGAGAAAAAGAATTGCAAATATTTCAATGAAATCAATTAATTAGATAAATTAAAGGAATGAAATTATCCAATTTGTAAATTTGTCAGTATATTTTAGAACTAATTTCATATTAGCAGTTTTCTTTAATCGCCTTGGAATTTTTAACTTTTTTAGTAGTATTAAGCTTTGGCTGTTCAGCATGATTTCTAAATTTCGAGGGTGAGAGAAAACATATGTAAATAAAATGAATGTTAAATTTTTGATATGCTGAGTAAACTGAGTTCTATTAATCACATGTCTGTTTTACCTGCTAAATAAATGTATCAGATTATAAGCAGGAATCAATACTATCGTTTTTTCCCATTGATAATTATTCATCGTTTTTTTAAATGAGCTCAACTATTGTTTGAGGTTTCATTTGGCTTGCCAAATTCGGAACTCTAAGCAAAATATAATTTATCCGATGCCAGATATATGAGCCAAGTATCATGATCGCACGACCTATAAAAAGTTTCGTTTTTACTAGCAGTTAGAATGAGAGATATGCTGAATCTTGAAAAACACATTTTGCGTGCTTTAATATAATTAGTTTTTTTAGAATTTTCAATAAGTCCAAAAGTTTATTAAAGACTTTTTCATATGAAATTCCTTGCAAAACTTTTTTCATTTTATAAATTGTTTAAAATTTATACTTAATATGTCTGTTTGGTTTATTCAGTATAACTTAATCACTCTCAATTTTTACTCAAGCTATGCTAATCCATATACTCATTCAAATTCGCTGATCAATATTGTCAATAAAGATTTGCTTGAATAATACATATTATATAGAAATTGCGATCTTCAATACAAAGCAAATTAAAAGTCGCGAATTTTGAGCAGCTGATTTAATTGATGTATGTACAAAGTAGTTGAATTAGCAACTTTATTATGCATGATTGTTTCTGCCATAACAAAAATTTTAGGCATATTTTAAGAAAACATTTTGAATGCATTATATGGAAGAATCTTCTACTACTTCATGGTCTCCGCCAATGCTTCTGCATTGCAGAGGGAGAAAACTGGTCTAGTGAAGCCAGTTTCACTAGACCAATTTTCTTCCCTCTGCAATGGAACTTTCTTACCTGATTTGCTCATTATCAAAAAATCTTATCTTACCTGCATGCAAACACGCAAACGCCATCAGTACCTGCGAGCAAATATTTGTGATCAATAGTAAAATCCTTCGCATTGAAAGTGTAAGCATCGGCATCGCTATTGCTACAAATGAAATGAAAGCAATATGAAGCAGAATGAAGTGAAAGCGGAGCATACTAAATTCAAAAAATTTTGTAGATTGACCGTAGATCACTTTACAGGTATCTCTGACGATAATATATAGGAAAGGTAGAGCAGATTTGCGCTGATCGACCGACGTCCTTTCTTCAGAATTTTTGGCATAAATTGGATCCTCTAATCGATAGAATTGATGTTTCGCTTTATTTAAAAAATAATTTGAATTTTCGATTTCTAAAAAAAAATCATTCATTTATTTAATTAAAGTATTCGGTGTTTCATCTTTTTGAAGCAAAGTTTAAAATTTCGTAGAAATCAATAGTAGATAATTAAGAATTTTATTAATCTCTTTAGACAAATCGAATTTAATTCGAGTTTAATTTCGAATTGTTAGGGATTTAAAATTTTTCAATTCCAGTACTGCAAGAAAAATAATTACTTTGAAATATATATAAATTGAAAATAGTTCGAACTTATGAAAGCATTTAAGCAGAGAATAATGGATGGATGATTGAAGCTAAATCTCATCGATTGCGTAATTCCAAAAATGGATCATCGCTGATTTTGAGATGATAACAGCCAACAGATATTTACTGCGAAAACTGAATTAAGAAAAAATAAGGGGTGAACCAAAAAAAAGAGAAAAATAAGGAATGAAGCTTTTTGTTCACACATCTCAACCGAAAAATATAATTGAAACTACTGAAAATGATTAGGAAATTAGATTAAAAGGACCAGTCTATTTCTTTATTTAATCTGATATTTTTTTAAAATCTTTTTTTAGGGTCAGCAACTGCCTTATTTGCTCGATTAATTATTAAACTTTTAACTCGTTACTGTTATCGGGTGATGGAAACTAACAAATCATTTTATTCAGTACATTCAAATACTGTTGATTTTTGT
Source organism: Onchocerca flexuosa (assembly GCA_002249935.1). Lineage (NCBI taxonomy): Eukaryota > Metazoa > Nematoda > Chromadorea > Rhabditida > Onchocercidae > Onchocerca > Onchocerca flexuosa. The sequence continues at coordinate 244,178 of KZ269983.1, read as the reverse complement.
CATTTAAAAGTTTTAAAAAAATGTCAAAGATTAAAATTTTCATTCTCCCTTGTTTTCTATGGTTCAAAAACTTTCATACAAATGATGAAATATGGAGATTATATAAATTCCCTTTCACTTAAATTAGGTTGATCTGGTTAATGAATAAAACTTTTTGCAAGAAATGATTTGACAGGGGTCCAGGGAAACGGCTTTATCATTACTATCAATCTTTCCATTTTTCTTTCCTTTTTTCCTCTCCTAAATCTTTTCACAAAACTTGCGCAATCCAACGATGGTCCCAATAGATGAAGGAACTAAATCATACAATAAAATTTTGCGGCTATTCTTCTTTCTTGATTCCTATCTCATTAAAACATTAGATTTTTCAGAGATTCAAAGCATTTGCTAAAAGGAAAAGAAACAATATTTCATAATTTAAAATCACAAAAGATTGTTTTTCTAAAAATTCAGAATATTCTTCCAAAACTTTAGAATTGAAGTATTTCTGGAAATTGAAATATTTTTAGGAAGAATATTTTCCTTTAAATTTTTATCACTTTATATCGGAAGTTTTGGAATGGCTAAAAAAAAGATGCGGACAATTATTCACCATAACAAGTAAATAGTCAGATAATTTGCCCGATGTGGAAGGTCAAGAAAGGGAAAGGGAAGGGATTGGTTGAGAGAATGCAAACTTGATGAATTTTCTGCGACAATTGAAAATTTAGTGATGACCTGTTATAATTGGTAATTTTTTGCCTTTTTTAAAGTTTTTTATTTACCTATACTTATTCCTTTTACTAATTTATCCATTTATTTTCTGTTGTTCACATTAGATCCTTCATTCACAAGGTGTGCTGAATACTTCTGACCAACAGCTGTGAAATCCATAAAATGTCACTTTCATTTTAGTTCACTCATTTCATTCTTACTCGTGTTAGTTTTCAAACATAGAAATTCACAAATAGTAAGATAGAAAAGATAGCGTATATTAAAAAAAAATTTTAAATTAAAATTTATGAGTGAAAAATTAGCTGAAGTTCTGCTTCTTGGATCTTAAAAGTTTTTCGTGAAAGAATTTTTTTTTTTTCGTGAAAGAATTTTGCATTTATTTAGAAATTCATTATTTAAAAGCTTCAACTTGAGAAATGAAATTTCAAATAATCTGCGATAAAAAAAACTCGATTTTGAAAAAAGATCAGAGAATGCAAACATTTTCCTTTTCAAAGAAGAATACGAGACGTTTAATTGGTCATCCAGACAACAACCATCATTTCGCTATCCCATTACCAGTGTAAATGCTAAAATTTGAGAATGATTCCAATTAATTTTCAAAAATGTTTCGAGCATATACTGAAGAAAACAGAATTCCAAATCACGAGCTTCTGATGCAACCTTTCTAGGACAGAAAGTGTATGATAAGTCAATGTAGTTATTGCAGTTTTAAATAATCGTTCTTCGAAGGGTTAAATTATTTTGAAAAGTGAAATGACAGCAATTTGACAAATCATCTAACGAAAGTATGCAAATAACTGTAAGTAGTATGCAGAATAAATAAATCCAGTGAATGCTTTCTGCTCACGCATTATGCACAAATCTGCAAATCGCGATAGGTATACGGTGAAATGCAGCATTATGATTAGTAAGGAATGATAATGGAGCATCTTCAATTCAGCTAAATATTCTGTTCAACATAGACGCAACTTTCATGATACAGAACAGTGGTAATGATGTGTAAATTACAATTCATCAAATTTTTATCATAAAATCAATACGGATTAATCAGTAGTTTGTTATCAAATAAATTTAAATTTCGATTATATACGGAATCAATTTTATATGAAATATATAAAGTTTATTGGGACCTGACAATGAATAACATCAATTCGTATAAAAATGATGCGTTGAAATTATTAGATTCTTGGGAATAAGATGAGTTAAACTATTAGATTCAAAGATCCATCAAAAAAAAAATATTTTTTAAAATAATGCAATTTCTTTGCCACCATGTGTATTTGAAACAATATAATTTCTTTCACATTTTTGTTTCGTAACTTTCTGATTAAGTAACTTCAGCCATCAATCCCAATAATTTTAATAAAAAGTCTTTCTTATAGAAATGGAATCTTATGATTAGTGAGTAAGTGCTGGAAATGACAAAGGATTTCCTATGATAGAAGTCGAACCAATGTTGTGGAGGTTGTGTTGATACTGTCGACTTGTCGATCGTCTGATGACTGAATTGAAGGCTGGGAAAATGAAAGTTGGACGATAATCGTGAAGGTTAGTGAAACCTTGGCCTCGATATATATAGCTTTGCCTACCTATCTCTCGTCTTTTCGAGGTCGAAAGTTTGTCCCCCATTCCAACTTTGACCCCAACTCGGTCTAACTTCTCTTCTCTTTATGCAACGAATAATTTCGCTTATCAAGATCAATCATTTAACGGCTTAATCAGGATTGCTCTATCAGAAAAGCTTTCACATTACATTTTCTCGCTTTTCAAAGGAAAGAGAAAACCCATATTTTGTATCACATTTTTCACCCTTAAAAAAGTTCATCATAGTTTAGATTCTTTTCAACATTAAAAATTCTCTCCACTTTCTTCAGTTATCCTGCATCTTTTTCTAAAAATTATTCAAATTTTCTTTTTAATTTCACATTTGTAACAATTCCATTCATTCCATCTGATATGAAATCAAAGCACTGCTGTATATTTCTTGCAAAAATCTTTTCTCATTCAATAATAACAAATTTTTGGTCGTTGTTATTGAAGGTCATGAGTTTGGTTCCGTTCGGGAACGTTCGGAAAGATTGCCATTCATTTCGTCGTCATTGTTGTCGCCGTCAGTATCATCAAGCACTATCCTCCTCTTCCTCTTTCTTCAGGTATGAAGTGATGAAGGCCTTGACCCCGCGATATTTGGGACACGGTGACAGTGACAGTTCACTACCACAAGCGAGAGCAACCCATCACTCTTTCCATTTTCTCCCACCCTACGCAATTCTCCGACGAGTTTATTACTATCATTACTACTTCCTCTTCCTTTCCTTTTCCTTCGTTACCCATCTATTCAGTTCCCTACCCATCCATCTACTTATCTATCTATCTATCTATCGATAAAAGTAGATGATTGAAGCTATGAGTGTTGGAAAGTTTTTGGTTGAAATGGGTGACATTATTGGTGACATTGTTCATTAGATACCATCGGTACCAAACATTTGTATGCATCATCAGCTTCTGTTAATGCATTCCTCCTTCCTTGTTTCGATTCGATCACCAGTGGATGAATTGAAGAATTCTCGACATGTTGACGATGATGACAGTGCTGTTGCGCCCAATGATTGCAACTGTCCCCGAATCTTCTCTTAACTGTCACAACCAACTCTGTGTGACATTTCCATTCACCGATACGGTGCTGATCTCTGGGGTTCATTTTTGCCCATCCCATTCCACCCATTCCTACTTGTCTGTTGATTGCAAGAAGACATGGATGAACAGTATAGCAGCTTAACTGAAGAAGGTGCATGCAGCAGGTTGGGTCTGTACTTCTGTCTGTCTCTGTGTGTGCGCGTGTTTCGCTAACTGCTTGATACGATGGCATGCATGCATGAAGTACCACCCACTTTTGCAGGATGATGAATCGTTGCTTGTGATGCGATCTGTTGCTACCCGCTGACTCGCCATTCTTCTGGATACCTCAGATTTCGTTCACTCAGCAATGCTTTCTCCGATTCCTTTCGTACTTCCGTAAAGATGATTGTCATTTGCCAGTCCGTACTGTAATTCTATGTAGTTGTTCGCAGTAGTAGCAGCTCACCTGTCATAAAGATATACAGGTCGCTATTTGAACGGCCTTCAGTGTGTATGTGTGTGTTTGTATTTGTCTGTTGGTAGCAAGGTCAACGCAACATCAGAAGAGTGACAACGAAGGCCGGAGCGTCGAACAAATCACGGCCAACGATTGCCATCATGGTTGGCATTGAAACGGCCTTGAAGCTGGACGATCTGAATTGTAAGCCGCAAATTGAGTACGAAAACTGTCCGGTTTGTGGGGATCGAGTGTCCGGGTACCATTATGGATTACTCACCTGCGAATCTTGCAAGGTTCGCATAATATTTATAAATTTCTTCAAATCAATTTATGGTACTCTAATCATTTTATAGAAACTTTAAACATTACTTTTGATATTATACGATAGTATAATTAGCGTATGCTTATAACAAGTAATTATATCATAATGTTCACTTGAAAGACAATCAAAACTTATATATATACGAAAAGATCGATTAACTAACTGTAGTATACTTTGATGATAAATCCTCCTTATTTTTATTTAACATCGACAAAATACAAGATATTTCCGATTTATTTTCAATTCACAAACATAAATATGTTGAAGTTGATATTACACCAAGATTCTCAGTCTCTTTATTTCTTACATGAGTACCGTAGTCTTGTTTGAAAACCATCCTACAGCAGTATGTGCAGAAGCAACAATGCTTGTTTTTAACCAATCAATCACCAAGCTCTGTTTCTATGCTCGTTCGAAATGCTTATCCTCGAAATGTGACAGTGTTTTTCGCCAAAGAATTTTACTTTCTAAATGATACTTGAAATATCGTGAAGTTTTTGACATCCTTTTGTAATATCTTCAAATGTAAACAAAATTAGTTACGATATTATTTTTAATTTATCTCTCTCAATCTTAATAATAATTTGATTGCAGAATAATTAATTTCGAAGCATTTCCAAATTCATTAAAGTTAAACTGAATTTTCAAATCTTTATTTCTTCATATTATTCTGATGAAAGACTTACCATTGTTTTTGATGAATTATAAATCTTGTGAACACTTATTTGCCAACAAATCCCCAGATTCTTAAATTTCATTCACCTGTTAATTCATTCAAATAAATTTAAAAACAACCATTACAATTCAAAATTACTTTTCAATCCTAAAAGTCATTCGTCTCATTGTCTTTGCTTCATAAATTTTACGGAAAGATAAAAGTAATAAATAATTTGGTGTTTTAAGCATTTAATATAAAAAATTCTAATTTCATATTATAATTCCAAAATTTTGATTATCGTATCTTCTTGGAAATAACATGTTTCCTTTGCAGGGATTCTTTAAGCGAACAGTACAAAACAAAAAGGTTTGTTTTTATTCATTTTTCGAAGAAGTTCGCTTTAGAATTCAAAGAAATTTTCTTGGCTGAAAAACTGCCAAAATTTATATTCTTTTTAAATCTTATATTACTTTTAATTCCATTCTTCTCTGATGGAATGAAAAATCTGAAATAAAAGGAACTTTGTCTCACGCTTTACACTTTCAAATAAAAGTTCTAAAAATAGAGGAAAATCAGAAATCAATTATTTACTTAACAGAAGAAAAATAGCAATTATCACAAAAGATATACCCATAAAAGTAAAAAATAATTTAGTTTTTCGATTGAAAAATATTCATTATGTACGAAATTATTAAACTTTTTGTTGAATAATGTTTAATTATAACTATTACCGGAATTTTGAAGTGTTAAATTTTTTAAGCCTGGGTTGCTAAAAATTCGATTTCAGTCATATCAGTGTTCAGCGGATCAGAATTGTGCAGTGGATAAATCGTGTCGAAAACGATGTCCACATTGTCGATTTCAAAAATGTATCCAACGTGGGATGAAAGTTGAAGGTTAGTAATCAGTCATATGGAGCACTTTTCAGGGATTTCTTTCATTTCATTTATTTGACTTTTCATAACACGGTAATATAGATGGAAGATTGTTTGTTATTGAAATATATCTTCGTTATCCTTAAATTCTAAGAAATAATAATTCGAAACTTTTGCTTTATTTTAATCAACCTAAAGCGATTTTAAAGTTTTTATCTTAACGTACTCCTTAACATACGAGCAACAATACCATTATTGATGTTCTTTAATGATTTTTGTTGCTAAAGCAGGTTAAAAACATATTTTACATGACACAAACAATAAGATTGAGCAATACTTTTTGAACTGGATTCTGAGATGCTAAAATGAATGCTATAGTTTTTGATAGCAGGCAGAGGCAAGATTTTTTTATTTGCTTCTGAGCATTTTTCGAATTATGCTTTCCTTGATGAGCTTTGTAGAATGAATATGCTGATAAAAGAACTTCTTCTAAAGATGATAATCATCCTTATTTCATTTTTTGGGGAAGAATAATTTAGTAGCATATAAAGTTGAGCCCAAAATATTCAAGATTTTCTTTTCATGCAATATGAATAATCTTTGTTTACTTATCGCCATAATGACTAATATTATATACCGTATCGTTTCATATCTTTTAGATGTTGTGTGTATGACAACTTTTTGTTTACACATTTTGGAGTTCAACACATTCCAATTATATTACCGTAATGTGATAGGAAATACCATTGCGCACATTATCTTTGCATGAATTAGGAAAATTTGGAATTTTATCACATAGTTCGCAAATCATTGAAACCATGCAGTTGAACCAAATTATGTAGAAAATAAACGAGCTCTTTCATTTATAAATTGAAGCAAGCAAATTACAAAATGTACTGTGAAGATAAGAAATATAAAGTTAAACCAAACAATCGCCATAAATATTCCTTGTCAGGTAAAATAATATGGTTAAAAAAATCATTCACAATTTCTGACTGTTAAATTACTGTAAAAGTGACATCTTTGATTTCTCTAGAAATCAGGGATTAAATCTGAGCTAAATCAAGATCAGAAATTAAATTCCAGCTTACATCATTGCCAGCTAATTGAATTTTCATTTCACTTATCGTTTATCAATACTAACCATATTTTCAAAAGAAAGAATTCCCTTTGTGAAATTCTGTTTTTTCTATCAATAATAAACTTGTCATGAAATCTTTTCCCAAATCAATCAAGCATACATATATATTATCTCATTCTTCCTCCATCTTTACCTTCATCCAACCGTAATGATCTAATCATGCTATGTCAATGTCATTCCTGTGTTGTTACCTTATCATCCATCCTGTCGTAAAAAATTTCATTCCATCTAATCCAGTTTTCGGAAGGCGGTGGCATTCTAAAAATGGATTGATTAGTGGCTGCCAGCTAGTGCAATCAATGATTCGATTTGAAATTGGAAGGATTTTAGAACACAACTTAAAAGTGAGTACAAAGAATGTGAAACTGGGAAGTGGGCATGATAATTGGCGCGCGCGCCCTTTTTCTAAAGATCAAGTCGGAATCATTGTTTCGAATTGAAAGTGAATTTTCTATTCAAAACATGCTACCCTTAATTTTCAAAAATTTTAGATCATTATAGTAAATAACGACTTGAAAAGGAAGAAAACCATCTTCATTATTTTGCCTTTGATCTTCAAAAAACGTTGATCTTCGAATTCGAAAAAGAAAATTTTTAATGAAATAAAAGGCAATTTGATATAGTTTTTGCTTCCAAGTTCTACTTAATTTGAAAAGGATGATTATGATAATTTTCTTTAAGAAAAACAAAAAATGAAAAAAACTGAATAAAATGCTGTAGTTTTGTCGGAATTTTTTTATTTAAAAAATTCTATCAAAGAATTGAAGATTTAATTTTGAATTTTCAAAATATATGAGTTCATTATTAAAATCTGAGTTAATTTCAAAATTTTCAAAATTAGCAACAATGTCTAAAATTTTGCTTCAAATGATTCAATCAATATTAAATCCTTCAGAAGGTTTATGGCTGACAGCAGCAGTTCGATGAATAGGATGATTGCCGGGCAGGTTGGCTGGATAATGATGACCGGTTTTTTTTTGTGCACACACATGTATTTCGAAAATGAAATTATCATTGTCGACAGTAGGGGGTGGTGATGGGTCCTCTCCCTCAGTATGAATTCGAATGGTAGAATAATATAGGTAGAGGGCACACGCACAAAAAGTGTTTCAAAAAATGCGATCAATGGAGTGGATGCTGCTCTTCTACCTACCTATCTGTCCCCCCAACACTACACAACTCCTACTTTTTATGCACAGGTATAGACAACATCATCGATTTTGAAAAGTTTGAAATGTCTTCCATGCACTACCACTCTTTACAAAAGAAACCAATAAAAGCTAAAAAACGAAAGAAAAATTGAAAAAGTGCTGGGATTTCTCTAAAATGACAGTAAACTAATAACTATTTGGTTTGAATTCTGAACGAAGAACAAGATTCCTAACTTTTCATTTCTGATGTAATATGTGAGATTCCTAATTTTTCATTTCTGATATAAACATCTTTAAATCTCAGCTTCATTTATATCATTCATATCTTACGTAGCATTAATGTTTGAATAAGTCTCTAAATATTGAAACAAATATTCCTAGCCTCAAGTAAAGTAAATAGAACTCGTGAACTTGATCGCTTAAATCTGATAATAAAAATGAATAGGGCATAAATATTAGGTTTATGTGTTCCATACACTACAAATCGTGCAAAAAATTCACATTGAATGCTCAGGTAATTCAACAAAAATAATAATTCGAAATTCGAAAATCTATCGATTATGTTCAGTTACATAAAGATTAATTATTTTAGAACATTTGAGATGAAATAACAAAATTTGCGACTTAGGTTTTCAAGTGCTAAATAAGAGTATTTAATTAAAACTTGAATAAACTTAAGCTTTCGAATTAATCGATTGCTCAAATCATTATTATACGTCATTAAGAAGTTTGCATGAAGTTAGTGCAAAATCATTGTTGAAAGTACATTCAACACTGTGATTATTCGTCATTCGAGAATAGAATCGAAGATTCCATTTAGTACTCTCGAAAACTGTAATAATTGTAGAAAGATTGAAAATAATTCATGTATATACTACATTCAGTTAAATAATGTGACGTCACATGCATTTATGTTGCATGTAGATTTTTTTATCTGAGATAATATTTTTCATATTTTTTTCTCACTCTTCATGTCACTGTTTCAAAGTATATCTTGTTTCCTTTTTTTTTTTTTCAATTCCTTGAAAAAAATTTTTTGCAAATAAAATGTATTCATTCTTGGAAATCCATGAAAAACGCTCGAACACTTCCAAAATGAAGGGGATCAACTGTTCAATTTGAATCCAGATCAAATTTGACGAGCTTGGAATAAGTTTAAAAAATGGGAGGGATAATTTCTTCATAAAATCAATTTTGATTAATAAATCCAAACTTTCCATTTCTCTCATTTTGCATTATCAGTCAATCTTTATTCTGCTCAAACTACAATGATTACAGCATCATTTTTATAATGAAAAATATAGTACAACTTCATTGAAATATAACAATAGTTATTTTTTTTCCTTCTGATCATTCCTTTCGCTTATAGATTTCCATTTAATTTGCATAATCCATCATTCCATGCATTTACCTTGTCCTCTTCATTATTCCGTCAGATTTATTTATTTTTTGTAATAATATTCAAATTATACTGTAGGATCCCAAAGGAATTCATTTCATTGTTTTTTTTTTTCTGCAAAGTATATGAATTTCTTATGTCTAATAGCTTTTCGGTGGTGGCATTCAAACTGCTAGTAATAATGGGCTATTTAACCACATAGAAGTACCACTTTTTTTCTGGAAAAATTTTTTTTCTGGAAAAATAATTTGATTTTTTTTTTCGACATTTCTCTTTTTGCTTTCTTCTTTTTCGTCGAAATTGCTAGTTTCGTTCAATTCGTTTCTTTTTTTTTTTTCTTTACAATCGGCGAAAAATAGGAAATATTTCGCTTTTCTCCCATCTTTTTGTTGTAGTTGCTAATTCAGAAGTAGAAACTTTTTTTCTCTCTCTCTCTTTTCTCTTAGGAAATGTCTCTGAAGTTTGGTTGACTAATTTCCAGGAAGCAAGTTGAAGAAGAAACAAGTTTTTTTTTATCAGTCTTGAAGATTTTGACTGTATCGATCGAGGGGATAAGGGAAAAATTAATGGAAATTTTGTTTCTAGACTTTTATTCATGATTGCTAAATGGCGCATTCTTTCACTTAATAAAACTTACCAATTTATATTAGACTTAGGTTCGGATAAAATAGTCATGGCTATTTGTACCTATATTTATGAACACAAATAAAATGAGCATCTTTCGATGCATTTTCTTAAATGCTTTGAATGAACTAATAGTAGAGTTAATTATCATTCATCTTTTAAATATATTAACATCTTTCATTATTTGTTCCATCGCTCTCAAAAAAAGGTCACCTGAATAGATCTCTTGGCCAAGAAATGACCCTTTAATTGCTGCTAATTGTTCCGTTGGACCACAGGAAATTTATCATATGGTAATAGCAAGAAACCTAACTCTTTCCTTGCAGAAAAGTGCATCAAAGAAGGAAGCAAAGAGTTTGGAGGAAAGGTGGGTGAAAAAGATGGGTAAAAAGAGGTCCAATAAAATGCATGCGTTAATTACTGAAGCGAGAAATGAGTGTTAGTAGACCTATGATCCGATCTAAGAGATGAGGGTAATTTATATGGGAGAAGTGGCGATCCATGGCAAGGGAAGGTAATCAGACGGGAAAATTCGGACAAAAAAAGAGTTTTATCGAATAAATTAAAGGGATCTGCTTGAATACCTATTATCATTATCGTTGTACTGCTTCTAGTACCATTACTGATGAATGAAAGGGTGAGGACAAAGTTGTAAAGCGAGTGAAAACAAAGCTCAGATCTATCCCTATACCTAGTAGGAACAATAGATGTTGACCTCAGAATGTCCTTTTCGGCTCTTCTATTTTCATGCGACAAATAACTGCACATGAATGACATTTCTCGATAGCAATTTTACCTTTACAAAATACCGATCCCTAGAGAATATGGTGCTGATTGTAACAAATAATAAATAGCAGGAAATGCAAATAATGCCTGAAAATGCAATTTTTGATTAAAAGTTTAATGAAGCAAAATGGGAAGATAAATTGGCAGAAGAGAAAGTAAAATGATTCCATCAAATCAATTAATTTTTTTTTTTTGGAATGAAAATATGAAAAACTGAACAAATGCAAAAAATATTTGTCTTTATAAAACACATTTGAAATTTAAATTATCTCGGAGGAGAGCGATTTGCAGCAGTTCGTGAAGATCGTATGCGTGGTGGCCGCAACAAATTTGGCTCATATTATAAACGTGATCGTGCACAACGCATGCAACGTATAGCGCTTCGGGCTAATGGGACACATAATTTTTTCAATCAAAGTTCCACCGAGCAACAAGTTTCTAGCAGGTTTGTTTTTTGTACTTTTCATATTTTCTATAATTTATTCTTTGCATGATAGGCACTGGACAAGTTCAGATATCTTTTTATTGTGATTGTATAACTGAGTAAGTATTCCGTCCTAAATTTTTATTTTTTATTTTTTTTTTTTGAAGTACACCAACTGGGATAGCAGCTACAGCGGCCGCAACCGCAGCTGCCGCTGTACATGCACAATATTTCGATGCAAGTGGAACTCAAAAGTTCAAAAACGATTATGATGCATTGTTACAATCGCCAACGCTTTCAAGCAGTACGCAATCTCCAACTAGTAAGTTTCTGAAACTAGCAAATTTCTAAGTTTTCTCTGAAAGAAAGTTTCCAATTGTTATAAATGTTGCTAAGATCATATATAATATGATTCTTGTACGATAGTTTCAGAAATACAGTATCAACATACTCATAAACTCTCGAGCCGCATTGATTATCAGTTTTTTTCTTTTCTCTCTTTCAATGGGAATTTGATGAAATCATCAGCACTGCAAAATAATCCAAAACGAGATACTCTTCCAGCCTTTTTTACAATATATCCTTTAACTCATATTTTAATCTCTTTATCCACTTTTTTAAAAAAATTCGAGAATTTTTAAATTTAATTGCTTATTTTAAAATTTGTCTAAATTTATCTGTTTTGAATTTTTACAGATTATGTCATGCCACGACCGAGTGCATATTTACCAAATTGTGATAACTTGGCTGCTTTACTGGGTTCATCAATTGATGATCCATTACTGCGTAGCTCATCATTTCCCATCTATTCCTGCGTTAAACCAGAGCCTTTCGATGGCTATACCGAATCCAGTAAGTATTTCATTCCGAGTTTTCTAATTTAAAACAACTTATGATTCATCTCATCCTAGTTTGGAAAAGATTTAAGCTAGATTTGCTTTTTAAGTATGACTGCTATCATGAAACGTTATAATCCCTTGATGTTTAAGTAAGAATGAAAATTGTAACCTCTAATTTTCATCTGGTTGTATAAGTGAATTTTTGCTTGAATCTCATTTTAAAAAGTTCAAATTTCAGATTTCCCGCAACCTTCGCTTCCTACCGATTATTCACCATTCTGTCCACCAACCTCATCCTATACGGCAATGACGGCAATGGCACCAGTTGCAGTACCAGCAGCAACTCCAACAGCTGGTACCACAGCGGATCGTTCCTCACCACTTCTACCAATCTGTCCTCTACCTACCGAAAAAACCATCGATAGTGTCTTTTATGCCCCAAAACAAACAGTCCTTTTGTGTAGCTGTACAGAATCTTTACTGGATCCGAATCTCCTCTTACATTTATTAGGTAAAGGTGACAAAACCCGAGATGCATTCCAGTTCTGTAAGTCAGTTATCGAAGAAAGTCTCAATTCAATTGTTACATGGGCTAAAAATGCACCCTATTTTGAACATTTGCCGGTAAGTTCTATCAAATTATGAATTTGTCAAAAAAATTGAAAGTATTTTCAAACTAAAAATTCAAAAAAATTAAAATTTTGAGAAAATTTTTGACAATCAATTATTTTATGCAATGATCGTATCCTCAATAATTATATAAATCTTTATAACAAACTCAATCATAATTAAATAATTACTAATTCCATGAAATTATTGAAACTAAACTACGAAGTTGAATATCTTTTCCATTCTAATATAATTATATATTATATTACCATTGTTTATTGCATCGTGCTTCTTAAATCAATAATCAATTTAATTGCAATTCCGAGTACGATGACAGAATCAACGCGTTTTCCGAATCATATCCTTTCTGTATGCAAAGAAAAAAAAGCGAATTTAAGCCTAAAAAACAAATGAGGAATATTAATCATGAAATTTCTACTTGAAGTATTTCTGTTGTAATTTCTACCGTAATATTTGAAAAAGAAACTGTTTTAAATGAAAACGCTGCGAAGCTTTTTCGAAAAATCTTCACTAGTAAGATTTTATTGACATATTTGAAAATTTCTTGTTTCTTGAATTTGGCTTTTTGGAGTTTTCTAAATATTTCAATATATCCTTCAGCAATTGTTCCTGCAATAACATTCCGAAAATATATTTATTTTGAAATTTCATTCCGACAAAAAAAGAACAATGCATCTTAATGCTAATAAGAATTCATTTATGAGGAACTTAAATTAAAATATTTGTTTCAAAGCACATTTCTTCGTTCTGTTTTTGCTTCACAGAAATGTAACAATGTTACTGGCCCTTAAATTGAAATCACTTTCAGGTCGATGATCAAATAGCATTAATTTATACGTCCTGGGCACCAATTCATGTTCTTGATTTTACTTTCCATATTCTTCACAGTCATTTGCCGATTTCCATACAATTTGGAAATAATCCGTTAGTACTTATTTATTACAGTAAACGTTAACATAGACTAAACCTTCTTCGAGTTATATATGCATATATATATTGGAAGATTTATTAAAGTTTGTGATCTTGCATGATAGTTTAAAGAAGTTCTGCTGAAATTTTGTGAATTAGAGGATTATAAATTGCTCTCAAAACTGGAATGAAATGGTGATCAAGATAGAAATAATAGTTTTGTAGTAAATTTTTATAGATTACCCGTGTCAACCATTTGCTTAATGGGTTTTGATACATTGGCACCAAAGTTCAATGATTTATGCAGTAAATTACAATCGCTGAACTTCGATCGTTGTGATTATGCGGCATTTAAAGTGCTAACACTCTTCGAACATCGAGGTTTTGCTCTTACCATTTTATCAGTAATGAAACAATCCGATTCCATTTTCCATTAAAAACTAAAAAAGAGCTCATTACATACTTTTGCGAATATTTAATGGAATAAATTGCAAAGGATAGTTCTTTTATATTGCTTGTTGATATGCGAATTTTAGATCCCATCCTCCTAATTTCTGCAGTATGAGTTACCATAACTGAGGTCAAGAAAATTAGCAGTAGTTATGTATCTTGTCTAAACCCTTCATTCCAGTAATGAATAATTAATCATTCGAAATTGCTCATATAAATGAATAGAAATAATGGCAACTTTTCTGTTTTGGCCACGGCATGCAGCAAGTTTTACACCTTTTCTGTCTGCATATGTGTTGTGTTTGCATATTTTACATATACGCCTCATTGCAGTTCTGGATTAGATGTAAAGATATGCAAATTTCAGGTGAACGAAGTGCAATAAACAACTGTGCTTTGACAGCTCAAGTTCACGCATCGATACTCGCAGCATGGGCAGCATATCGTTCCGTTCCTAATGCTAACGATCATCCACTATACGCTGTCTACGAAGAACTAAAGTAAGTATGATTGATTTAGTGAAGAAATTTAGAAAAAAGAAAAACAATTGAGATTTTGAAAAAGTTGAAATCAATCTATAAAGTTTAAAAAGTCAAAATTGTTTTCTTATCATCCATAATTTTTTCACATTTAAGTGAAATTATTTCCAGATTCTCTTTGTTTCAAGTGAAATATTTTGGTAGCCCTAAATTTTCTTGGGACTTCTTGCTAGAATATTCAAGTCATATAATGATACAGAAGTAGATTTTGCAACAAAATTTTTTTTATTCCACAATCTTTTGCTCGCAAAGATTGTGGAGGAGGATTATTTTCACACTCTTGAAGATAAAGTACTCATTACGGTACCTGAAGAAAGCAATATGTAGTGCTGAAAGTACTTGAATTTTTACGATATTCGAGCACTACTTTAGTCGAGCGTATTGAGCTGTGTCGCCCTTTGACCTTTCTAATTAGTAGCGCGGTACCGATTATTTTTGACACATGCCAAAACCGGTAATTATCCTCTTCTCACTTTTTTGAGTCTGGGATATATTGTGAAAGTGATTGGAAAGCTCGAGAACTCTACACCGTTTTGCTCCTTTCACATATTCCTGCAGGGGAAGAGAAAAGGGAAGAATGATCATCTACGCATATTATTCTTATAAACCGATAGGTTTATAACAAATTCTTGAAGTTCAGTTATGTCCGTATTATTAAATGCTCAAGTTGGCACATCACCAGTTTCTCAACTCGTGAAGTCGCTGAAAAAATAATTTCTTATTAACAATCTTTAAAAGAATGCTAAATGTTTTCTGAAATATACTGAAAAGGACTTCTGTAATAATAATGAGCCTTTCTCTGTTTTGAATTTCAATTCGCGTTAGAACTGAGCGAGACTTTAAAAGTTCAACTTTTCAATGCAACAAATTTACTTTGAATCCAGACTTTCTAAAAGTTTCAGACTTCTTGCACGTCAGGCAGCTCATTTGCTCAGTAAATATTCGACGGTAGGAATGGAAGAAAATTTGCTGAAAGAGATGTTAACACGTAAAGAACATCATTTAGTGTCACAACAACCGCCATCATCAATACCACCACCACAACAACAATATGCATAGTAAAAATGAATCAAATGTGCGCACTTGTCCCATCTTAACCCTTTCACAGTCGCTTCTTCTAAATTATCTTTTTATTTTAGAAAGAAAGTTATCATCTCAATCTTATCAAATTATCATTTCATTACATCGAAATAATGTCATTTCTTTATCTTAGAAGTTCAATTAGAAATTGCCATCAAAAATTTAGATATTATTCTGAACTAATTTCTTTTATTGCTGTCTCGCTTTCTCTCTCTCCCTCAACTCTACTGAACTTATCAGAAAGCAATTATCATTTCTTCACTCTCCTGACAAAGTGCGTTCAACTGATCTCGTCAGGTAATTCGGGTGCGGCAATTCCGCAGTAAATCAGCAGGGAGCCGCTGTGGATAACGATCAACGAAAAAAGTTTAAAGAAGCAGCAATTTCACAAACTCATTCCAGCTTATATTTCACTCAGTTTTATTCCATTTGAAGTTTTTGTTAATCAATTGTATTCCATTCAGTTCTACTTCAAATCAATTCAAGTACGGGCCGTTGAAGGCTTTTTCCAATAAGAATTCATTCAGGCCACTACCATTTCATTTCAACATTTCTATTTAATTTACTTTCTTTTTAAATATCTCATTCAATATTATTTCATTTCATGGGATTTTATTGTTTTTTCCTTTGTTTATTCACAATGTCAGTATTACTTGATATCAAGGCCCCCATCTTCACAAAAATGAAAACAATGTTTTATAATTCTGAAAAACAAGCCTTGTCATTTATTTCAACTAACAAATTTCGACAAGCAATGGAAACAGAAATGAAAAAATGACGGCAACTTGCTCATTATTTGCCAACAAAATACTGATATATGCATTGAAATACTTAGGGATCATTTTTATCACTCCTGTCAGTTCACATTTAACCATCATTGAATAATATGGTCTTATCGGAACTGCATAATTTGTAATATAAGTTGTTTGTCCTTCCTGATTGCCTCATTTATTCACTACCGTATTATTCCTGCATACTGCATACATTCCAATACACAGCCACTTCCTTTATTGTTTTTTTGTTGTTGTTTATTTTTATGGCAGATACTCTTCTTTCCAGCAACTTCTGCTTGTTGACGGCGGAAATCCCATCGATCAACTTCAGCTTTAGTGATGACTCAAGGAAAGCAAAAATTGGATCCATATCGGGTCAAACATAGCAAGAGTTGAATTTTTGAATTATTATCTATAAATATATGTAATTTTGATATTTAAATTACTGTTGCTTTTATTGCTATTAGCATAATTAATTTCATTACTGGTACTTCACTGCTATTGTTATTTCTAGCGATGCCTTTTTGCTTTCTTGCCTTTTATTAATTGGAAAAAACAGTCATTGATGTTTTTATGATATATAAAGTGAAATTTTACAAATTTCAATTTTATTGATTTCCGAATAGTTTTCTCGACACAGAAATTAATATATCAAGATATCTAATTGCATTAATATCGGCAAGAAACTAATTTAGGATGAAAAACGAATTAAAATTTAAATGGAAATATCTCGAAAAAGAAGCTGATGATTCAGAATTCACTCTTTTGAGATAAAATGCAGAATTTTTTACCAAAATTTTATTAAATTATGAAATCTTTTTGTCTAGTGTTAGTAGCAGAAATTCTGTTGATTTTACTTTAGTTCCTTTGAAACAAGCATATCAAAAATATCGCTACTCATAAATTAATGATTTGTTACTACGTATTCTTTTGCAACAAGTAATTATTACATACGACTCTTCATCAAAACTTTTACATCTCCAACTTTCTTCCAAAAATTCTTTTGAATAATTTTTGTCAATTAAAGGTGAATAGTTAATTTTCGTTATGTTATCTGTAAATTTCCCAAACAGCACTCTCATATCACTTGAAAATGAATCATTGAGAAAAAATCAAGTTAGTGGTACTGCGTAATTGAATGCTTGTTATAAATAAATAAAATTTAATAAAATATTTCTGTAAGTTCTTAACAATCATTCGCTATAAATCAATATGAACTCAGCAACTAGAACATTTACTTCTTTTTATAATTATGATCCAAATCATAATTATTCAGAAAATGCTCCTAAATTTTCATTCAGACTTATTTGATCAATAAAAAGAATTGCTGTCATAGCCTTATTTGCTCAAATTAAGCAATCAATAAGATGTATATGAATATTATTAAGCTTTGAAAGAATCGCAGAACTGAAATTTAAATGCATGCATTCATATATGGTCTGCTAATGAAGTCAAAAAGTATCTCAACGGTTTATGATCAATTAAATATTCCTGTTGATTGATAAAATCTGACAATCAATAATAATCTCGAGAAAATTTAATACAACAATAATATTTTGTGGCAAACGAATATGCAATCATAGACATTAGCATATGATTCGCACAGAAACATTTTGGTTGACGATTAAAACAGTACATTTTCACTTTTTCTTTGAATAAAGATATGTTAAATCCGAATGAGTTGTCAGAAAATCGATACATTTAAAAGAAATTCCGTAAAGCACAATTATATCGTTGGAATCAAAAGATCAAAACTGAAAATCTTGCTCAATTGCATCAGTTTTTTTTCCCCTTCTTGCAAGATATTAAATGGTTATTGAGGAAAATTATCCGTCAAATATGAAAAAATTTAGCTTTATTTATTTATCCAAAGATTTCTTGATCAATCTGTCATTTTCGAAAATTTCAATAAGGAAGATTAAAGATCAACAATTGACCATAAATAGTTGCATCCATTAATTGAAATAAAAGTCGAACTATCTTCGATTTTAGATTTTAATGGAATCATTTTATAGCAGAAAAGAATTTCAGTAAGTAATTCAACAAATTAAAAAGTCAATTATTTCTGAAACTTTTATAATTTTTGTTGGAAAATCGGAACTTTATAATGAACAGACAGTATTAACATCCTGCTTTCTGAACTCGTTGAAATAAATTTTACTAATTGCCAATTGAATGATATTCTTCTTACTGTGATTATGCTGACAACTAACGATGATTATTACTATTTGCGACTATAACTATGAAGATGATTACTTGCGAAAATGATAGAGTCAATAGAAGCTAGTAAAAAAGCAATTAAGTATCGACCTAGATTGTGAGGATAGAACAAGTTATTGGTTAATATTGGAATTTGAATAGCATGCAAATATTGCTAATCAACTTTTGGTAGACTTGAAGCGTAACTTTGATTTTTTTTAAACAGAATGATCTTTGTGCTTACATTTCATTGTTTAATTAAATAATGCCTTTAGAAATTTAAACTAAAGAATATTTTTGTTTTTTAATTCTTCTTGCCTTTGAATTATCAATAACTGATCAAGACTGCAGTAACAAATCAGAAGTGTCGTGACTAGCATCGTCAGAATGCCGATCTTCGATGCAAAACTGATCACTAAAATTCTTGCATTCGATCAATATTTGCTTCATAAATTTTGATTATAATATTGCTGTTGCTAACATCGAATCCATACCAGTCATTTTCACTATTTGCAGTTTTTGATCGATCTGCAAAGATATCGAAGTACTCATAATGGCAAGAAATAGTATAGTTTTTCAGTGAATAACGAAGAAATTAAGGACAACCAATTTTTTCCTTTCCCTAAAAGGCACTCTGTTTATAGTTAAAATATCATGTGCAATCTGCATTTTATCTTTCTATACACTTAAAAATTTGCCTTTTTGTTTTGGTTCTTAAAAATTTCTCGAATTTCATTCCTTCCAGTATAATATGAATTTCTCATATTCATTGCTACTTCTTTTCATTTGCAGACATAAACCCGGAAGGTATCAAAATATCAGTCTCCGCTTTTCTCGATCACTGAGAAAATTGCTATCATGATTGATCAAGAAGGATTATTCTAGAAAATAGGAATGATAACTTTGAGAAGTTTTTTTTGACAGATGTGGAAAATATCATGAGAATTTCAAATCATGAAAAATTCTGAGGATTTTACTGTTTCCGGTTTAAAGGAATATCTCAGTTATTCAATTTTAGAAAGAGGTCTTATTATACACTATTTTTTTTTAAACCATTAAAAACGAAATAAACCACAATCACTAGAAAAGTACCGGAAATAATTAAAGATTGAAAATAGCTCCATAGATCTGGTAGGTTCTAAAAGGAATGTGAAACAACGTTTTTTTTTTTCCTTTTTTTTTTTAAATGTCACCGTAAACTAATCACACATTATGGAACAATAATTATAACAAAACTTTCACATACAATTGCGGAAAAAAACTTTGAATAATTTCTAATCGATTAAAGCTATAAAAAAACATATTTGACCATAATTTATAAGCTCACATATTTATTCTGCTAGATTTGGGACACACTTTCTTCCTTTCCTCAGAGCGATAAAATTCATATAAAAAAAACATAAACATAAGTTCCTTTCTTTTCTTAAAAAAAAACAAAATTGATTTTTTTGTCTCTAAATATACATTTAAGTAACTTTTCGATTGAAAACAAATTAGCAAGAGCACATCATTCTTATTTATAAATGTTTAGAGAGAAATGGAAGAGCAAAATATTGATCGAACTTGATAGCATTCTTAAATTGTAATAACCAATAATGATTTAATTTCTTGTTCGCTTTACATATCTATTTAAATCTACTATACATTGCATTGAGAATTCTTTCTCAACATCTCTGTAAACTTTGCATGCAAAGAATGGTTAATTAAACTTTGATGGATGATTTTTATTTTAATATTCATGAATTCTTGAGTAAATGATTTATTCTCTTTCCACTTATTTTTTCATTATATCTAAAAGATAAATTAGCACATCTGTTTTGTGATAGTCACAGAGATTCTATATTTCCATTCCATTAAAGCTTAATCTGCAAATTAATACACAGATTTGTTTTAAATTGAAAGATAGATCCGTGAATATACCACTTCAGATCAACATTGTTTGTCAACCATTTATATTTATAGTCCTTTAAGGCGATCTTATTTAGCTACATAGGGGAAAAATTCTCTTAATCAAGAAAACTCAGAAATCATAGATTCTGTATCTTTTTTTCAAGTTAACAGTGTTGCTGTGTTATTATGCATTAATTTACATATCTCATTTGTAGTGCAAAATAAATGAAGCAGCAAATATTCAAGGACCAATGATTATGATGTCTATCTAATTTAATAAATTTACAAAACGATGTATTTAAGAAAACCTGCGTGTGTAATTAAAAATAACACATCAAATAGGACAAGAATTAATGAATTAAATAGACTGAAATCATTCGCGGTCCTTTATGTAATATGACTTGTGATAAGGATTATTAGGTGTTTATTTGACTAGTTCGTTCTATTTTTTTTTTACCAGATTAGAATTTCATAGAATTTTTCCAACTGGCTCTATAGTCGAAAAGAAAAGAAAATCAAGTATTCATTTTTAAGTCACAATGATCTTAAGATATTCACATCATAAAAATTCATGCTTCAGCCGTTGAAAGTGAAGTCAATTAAATCAAGTATTCTAAAGAAGTCATACGGTAAAAGCAGTTTTCTGAGTTTATTTACAACTGAAAAGATGAGATTAAATTTTGAACTGCTATGCTTTCAAAATGTCTCGGAATATTTGAACATCAGATATGAAAATTGAAATGCCCCGCTAACAGCAAGCAATATCGTTATTGATCTTCGATTTAGAACTCTTCTGTTTATCATAGATTAAAAAACATTTAAAAGGCAAGGAAAGATATGCTTGTCAGAATGTGATTGAAAGTAATTAAAAGCGAGCATTTATTTACTGATCAGACGACAGAACTTTTGGCATTATAAAATATTGTATAATAATATTGCTAGAAATTTATAAATTCATTCACTGAATAATAATAATTGTTAAAATTTTGTTTAATTTTGATAATCGTAAAGGAATAATTAAATCGAGATCACTAATTACTATGGGAGAATCACGACTTTCAACATTTATTTCAATTTATCACGCTTTTTAACGCTTATTTTTTTGCCGGCTTGATGACATTGAAGCAGTCATTATGAATAAGCCAATTCCCGTTCACTTTCTTCCAAATTTGCAAGTAAGCACCAGATTGTGGCCCACGTGCACCATTCAGATGGTAACTACCACGTTCAAATGCCCAGTCACCAGCGCCATTTACTTCTTCTGTTATTACCTAAAAATATTAATAGAATGACACTGTGAAAATATAGGACTTTGAAAAACCATTTTGAAATCTTATCCACTTAAAACTTGTCAGCTTTTTAAGCATTTGATATTCGCATGTGTTCTTCGCATTTTTTTTTGAAGACAGATTTTAAATCACATTTTTTTTCAAATTGTTAAATTCAGAAATTTTTTGAATTCTGCTATGCCTGAAATGGAACACGAATTCTGAAATAGAAGCTGAAAACTTCATAAAGCTGTTCGAAGCACAAATTAGAAAAAAAAAAATACCTGGCAACTTTTAACACCTTCCGACATATCTTGCTTATAGTATTGCTCAATTCCTGCAATAGACTGAATATTACTTAACCAAACTTGATCACATATTCCTGCTCAAAGATTTTATGAACATTAATAAATTCTATCACTTCCACAAAAGTGTTCAAAGGCTCTCCAACGATAAATTCTATCAGTCTTATCTCGGATCCCTTTACGAAAATAGAAATAATGATATCACAGGCAGAAATTAAATTTTCGACAACAATTTATTTTATTATACACTTTAATATTGCAAAATTTTCCAAATTATCAAAATATTTTTGAAATGTTTCCACTTTCAGATATTTGAAATATCTGAAGCTTTTTAATACTGCACAAAAGAAAATACCTGATCGCCCCTTAACCGGATCAATGCCATTGGGCATGAAATAACCTTCCGGATCGTACAATGCGGCAGCACCAGCTGCATCGCCTGAATTGAATGCTTTCATAAATTCCGCCTGACGTGACTTGATTTCTTGAAATAGAACTGAAATTCAAGAGACTTTTTTGAATTAATCTGACAATTTAAAAATGTGAAATTCTCCGTATGACTTATTATAATGCCGGGCCTACTCGAACACTCGCCATGATGCTTGTATATTATTTACTATTATCAAAAAGTCTAACTTCATTCTTCCAAAAAATGCTAACGATTCGAAATTCTTAGTTATTCTGTAGTTATCCAATCAAGTTTCATCGTTTTATCTGACTGGTAATGTCAAAAGACATAAAAAGTACTCGTTAAAGAATTGAAGATGTTATACTGTCGAATATTAGGAAATATTATCACTCTAAGAGTTGATTCATTTTTATTGATTAATCATTAAATTAATTTCTTATTTTAGCATTTCACTGATTTAGTTTTGTAAATCATTAACTAAAATTTAGTTCAAACGATAATCATAGCATGAAATATTTGTGTTATAAAGAAGCTTATTGCTTATTAAACCATCAAATCTTCAGTTTTATTTAAAGCAACTTGGAAATCTCTTGGCGATTAAATCGCAGAAGATGAACAAGATGGGCTTAGTGGATATCTCTTTCAGAGTTAGATCAATTGTTCGAATCTTATTTTCAATCTGGCAGCTAAAAAGTGAAAGAAAAATGCATAATCTCAGAAATAAACAGAAAATTCCATTACCTGGGTTCAGGTTGTTGAGAATGATAGAACTAAGCGGTATATCACGAAAGAAATTCATTGTAGTAAAAGCATACGAAAAGTAATCAAAATAATATTATCACATACCACTCATATTGATGATGCTGATGCTGATGGACACGCTTTGAGGAAGAGATCTCCAGAAGAAAACGAAGTATATAATAATCTTAGAAAGGAAAAATAGAGGCCTATTTCGAAGTGGTTTGCTTCTGACAGCTTTTTCCACTTCTTTAACTTACTTATATATCGAATATGGAATAAGAAATCAGTCAAGCAGGATGAAACTGAGCTTTGCAGCATAGGAAATGGGGCGGAGGTGAGCGTGGCAGTATTAGGAGATAGAGCTGATTCTTCGACGCTTTCAGCAGTTTATCCAGTAAAAAAACTTGGATTTATTTATGAGGCAAATACTAAGAAAATAATTATACTTCTGCTATATCTAAGAAGAAAATTGTTCATCTATTAACATACTTGCCTGAGCTTCATTATCGCAAAATTTGGTTTCGAGCTTCAACAACAGCTATGATGATGATATATTACATTCTGCAACCTCATTTTCTTTTTCGGCCATATTTGCTTATAAATGAGCAAAACTACTTATCCTTCAATAAGTTCTCCCCGCTTTTCTTTTTCAAGTCATCAGCACTCAATATCATATAAAGTTGTATTTTGTTCAAAAAAAAAAAAAAAAAAGAGGGATTTTATGAAATATAATTTTTGGAATTTCAGCTTAAATAATTCATCCTTAAATAAGCTACAGTAATCGATTTTATTTTTAACCGCTTTGTCTGTTTCCTAAAGGAAACTCCTAAACAAAATAAGTTACTTCATCCACTCTGGATTTAAAAGATTAAGTCTAGTGAAATTTATAACAAATTTATTAATTTTTCATAAATATCATTTATTGGAAAAAATGGATGTTTTATATTGATACAAATAGAAGTATCTCAATCCAAAGATGCAGAAGAATTGTTAAATTCTTAATATCCTGATCTGGTATATAAGAGATTGTAAATACAAAAATTTCTTTAAATAAAATAAATTAAAGGAATAAATGTTCATTATTTTAAGCAGCGTGCGTTAATAATAAACAACAATTAGATAAACATAATAAACACGGCTTCTGAGAGAGATTCAAAATAACAATTATTGAACCATATCAATATGTTATTTATAAATAAGAAAATGAAAATAAGTTACATGGTGCTGAATTAACCTTGAGAAGGCACAGTGAATAACAAACAGTATACATATTTAATTCCAATGTGAATAGAATACGTGATTAGAAAAATCATGGATTTATGTCGCCACAAATTTTAACAAGGAATGTGCTTAAATTAAGGATCACAGAAGAATCGTTTCACAAAATTCTCGCCACACATAATATCACTGAAGTACATTAATAAATAAAACAACCAATTAACTTCCAACTCAAAAATGAGTTGAATACTAATTGTTTTGTCGTATTTTTATTCCTGGTCTATTGTGAATGCTAAATAAGCGAAAGGTTAATTCAATTATTAAGATGAATAGAAATAACCAAAATGGCACTGTCAACCAAAACGTCTGGATCATGCCGAATTTCAATCGAATATAGAGCAATATTTCGAAAATAACTTTGAATACCAGCAGTGCTGAAAACATTCTTATGAGAATATTCTGTGATTTAGACAGTATTTTTTTTTATTTCAAAAAACTCCTATTTTTATTTGGAAAATCTTTTGAACTAATTAAAAAGAGTGTAAAATGTGCCATCATCTTGAAGTTACATGATTGAACTTACTTTCCATTTAATGCTGCTGTTAGTATGAAATAGAGTGATTTATTAATTTAAGAAAATAGCAAAACTAGAAGTTAAAAATAAGTGAAATTACCGATGGCAACAGCAGAGGTTCGTTTATCTAGAGGGTAGAAATATGCTGTCACTGGATATGGTTCATCCAAATCGTACTGCCTTCTTCCCACACCACAAATTTGATAGTGACGCATCACTCTAATCGTTGTGGAGGATAAAAAAAAAATGTCAAAAAATCCTAAAATCATAAAAAATATTGACGGTTCGCCATCCATACCACCATCCTGAAAATTTTGGAATCAACGTTGAAAAATTTTTGAATAATTATTTAAAATTATTTTAAGTACAGTGAAATCATGAATTATAAACAAAAACTAACCAGATAAACAACTAGAAAGATAAGGGCGAGCAAGAGTAATAACCATACGAAAAGCACTTTATGTCCCGTACCCATATAACCCATTGAAGAAAACAGATTCATAAAAACAGACTTATGGCCGAATCTATCAACAAATCCTGAAAATAAAAAGGTGAGTTTGGAAATCGCAATAAGATATCGCAGTGGTTTGTTATGTATTCCTAATGACATAATATAAATAGCAAAAGAATAGTGGACAGTCAAAATTGAATTATCAAGACAATTCTCTCAACATATATAAATTTTTTCTGCATTCAGATCCAAACATTGAGACGTAAATGTGGAGTATTAGAATGGCAAATAAATTGTTATAGTTATAGCCTACTATTAAAGGTAGATTTCTTTTTTTGAAACAAATAAAGATTAAAAATATTTAATAAGGATTTTCAAAAAAAAAAGTGACAAAAATATAAATTTCTTCAATCGATCGCATCGAATTGGTAGCATTACAGTAGTAATACTGAAAAAAGATATTTCGCGGAAGTTCAGTGGTAATGTTTCAAATTCTTAAATGTGAACTCTAATTTATGCATGCTCTTGAAGTTAATAAATCTAGTAGATAGTAACTCCTACCACGTTATCGAATTTGGAAACATTTCTGCCAGCATAACACAATCCACAGTTCTATGAATTATATATTTTTTGCGAATTCGTTCCAAAACTGTTGTAAAGAAAAAATCTTAAATTGGTATGAACGTATCAAGAAATTGCATTTTTTTGGTTCTTCATTCAGCATGAGTTTTGCAAGATAAACGAAAGCCTGTAATATATTCAAGATTAAAATTAAATTTAAACATTTTAAACAAATGATACTACAACTGTTATTTCTGCTTAAATTGAAATATTTGTGAATAATGAATCATAAATTATCAAAAACATTAAGATTAAGCCAACTTTAAAACATAACCAATATTTTTAATTTTGCTCTTATATTGAATAGACCACTTATCCTTGTACACGGCACAATTACAAAGCAGCTAACATAAGATTATTCGAATGGAATAAAGTGAAACAATGAAAAGATTACGAAATGAAGTATTTATGAAAGCAAAAATTTCCACAGATGCATCTTTCCTATTTCACTGTATTTCTTGATGAATCCTTATATCGGAATTGTCTTCACTCATCACATAACATTCTGATACCAATTTTATAAAATTAAAATGTATTTCAACTTTATAGCTCTTAACAATATTTACGGCACGCTTAATTATCCCTCCATAAAATGATAGAACTATAAATGGAAAAAAAGACAGATAAAGAATGGCGACTACAATTAAAGAACAGTATTACTTGTTCAAATTTCTATTTATTCCATAATTATTTCACAATATTTACAAATTATGAAAGGAAGATGAAATGAAAAAGAAAAAGAAAACATAGTAAGATATAATGAAAAATATTAAATTTATTAAGAAAATATCCTTCACGCATCCGAACAATGTATTCAAATTCTGAATAGGAAAATCGTAGAAATTGACGGATAAAAAAACTTTAAAAAAAAAAGAAAAAAACATATATATATATATAATTATATATAAAAATGTATAAGCTCAGAACCAAAATCCATCAATAAAGTCGATGCAGTGAGATAAAAAATTAAATCTAAATGTTGCTGAATTCGTGAATCTTTCAGTTCAAATAAAAATTATAGCTGAATGATTATTGAGTAACCAGTATTTAGCAATTATTACAAACATAGTTTGAACTGAGAAAAAATAAAAAAGAAAGTGTAGTGAAAAATTATTTCTAGGAAATTTCGGCAAGTGTCCACTGTGGATGTGCACTTTTCTAACTGTTATATATGCAAAAAAGTACTAAATTGATTAAATTAAAAAAAAAATAGTTTTCACTTTCTTTTTTTTCTAATGGAAAGTAAACTGGCAAAATGCAGATATATCTCACAACGATGATATGCAACCTGATTTGCTGCCTCCAAAATAACAGGATATTTCTTGGAGATCTTTATAAAAATGTAAGGAAGGACGAATTCCAGGTTTTCGCAAGAATGAAAGGCTTTTAATTAATCACCGCCACTTACAAATAATTGCTGGAGATTTAGCGACTTTATTCGCCAGTTTTGAAAAAAATTTGTTCTTTTTGATATGAACAATGTATTAGCAATTTCAGGATTCCATAAATCCATCATATGAAATTATTTCAAGAATGGAAAAATATCTGAAACTAAGAATTATGTGGTTGAATAACTACATATTCACATCGCTTTTTTAGACTATTTTTATCGACCGAACCAACGGTAGCATGTAGACTACTCCGAGATGATGCTGATGAAGCATTTGATCTATTCCAATGCAAAGTTACATACTGTAGATCCATTTGCTTATCTTCTACACAAGTTTCATCCGAAACGAAAAGTTCACACTTGCGCGAAATTTCTATCGGTATCTGGAAATTGCTTGAACTGTAAATATCTTCTATTATCGTATTTTAACTTAACACAATCAGCATTTAAACAGTGTAATTTTAAGGAGAAAGCTTAACTGATAATTTGAACATTTTTTAATTGCAATCTTCTACCAAAATTTATGCTATTATACAGTAGTGGAGATTAGAAAAATTGTACAGAATCAAGCAATATATGTTTCACATGAGCCGCAGAACTGATTTTAATTTTACATCAATTTTAGCTTATTGAAGGTTAATCTGTAGGTGAAAAAACGGCAAAAATTTAAGGAAGTTTCCACAACAAATTAGAAAGGATATCTTAAAATAAGTATTACGAGGTCAATGGAAATTCTGCATTAAAGTTCACAAACTATGAAACACTAAAAACGCAAACTTAAGGATTAAAAGTGATCGTAGATCACAATGTTAAAGAAATTAAGTTGGGACTCTCTTCGAAAAGAAGTATGAGATCATTTTGATATTTACAAAGTCGTGCATATGAAATCACGAACATATGAAATTTTTCGGGTCTCTTAAAGCCTCTAGACAGGAAAAGCAATAAATCAAGAAAAGCAAAAATTACTTTCGGTGCAGAAAAGTGATTCATGGTTTCTGAACTAATTTCGATTTCACTGTTTCCATTCGAATTCTTTTCTTTAAATGATACCGGAGACTGTGATCTTCAAAATGAAAAAAAAAAAAAAAAAAGATAAAATGATTGGCGATTCCATAAAAATGTACAGAATCCGTTTATATCCTTATTCTCGTATTAATATCTCAACAAAAAAAATATCGAAGAAAGCTATTCTTTAATTTAAAAACTTCCTGCAGAATTTATTATCCTTGAGATTATGCTATAAATTTATGAAAGCCTGCTAATTAACAGGTGGAATAACTTACCGACTAGTACCGCTCGAAGCATTCTGCTCCAAAATTGTTCCAATCCAACGTGAATCTGACGCGTTATCTGTCATTTTCACCGAATTTTTTATGAGAAATGAATCGAAGGATGGCAATATATAATCATTGTTATTCGTTGGCAATAATTCCGAATTACTCCTTTGCTAAAAGCAAAAAATTTTCAAGCTTTAGCATTTCAAGAAGTACAATTCCTTTCACTGACTCCTAAAATCTCAAATAATTAATTACCTCAAGATTGGATGCCAGCTGTATTTTCCCAAACAAATTTTCGAAGTCTTCATTTCGTACTTTTTGAACATTTTCAGCACCGGAATATAACGTCACCGAACTATCGATATCGAAGGAACTTGTACATGAATGACTTGAATCATCCACTGATGCTATTAAATTACTTCCATTTCGCCCTACAGCTGAAACCGAAAGCTTGTCATTTATGTTCAAATTTTAAATTTGTCAAATTCTGAATGTGTTATCAAACCTAATTTTTTTTTTTTTTGAATATAGTAGTAGACGTGCATCAATCTAGCTCATCAATGAAGAATTTGAATATGAAAATTTGAAAGTTCATTGATGAACAAAATCTGAATATTTAACCAATCCAATGCACAGTTTTTAAAAGAATGCTAAATTACTAAACAGAAATTTTTGACTTAACCATCAAAATCCCATTCTGTCAAGTCATCAAACTGCTGATTTCCTTGAAGAGTTCGACTTGCTTTATGATTTGAAAAAGATCTTGTTCTCTTCCCTAAAAAATTTCGAAAATCTTGAAAACTATATAGCTTTGTTCTGATAGTGGAATCAGTAAAATTCTAAGATTATTATCAAAACTTCTGGAAAACAACTGTAAATTATGGACTTACTTCGACCTAATTTCCTCAATCGTATTATTTATTCATAAAGCTATCTCGAGAAGGCTTATTTCTTCCGCAATTCATTCTCCTCATAACTATAATTTCTAATTTTCTAAATTGCGAATCCACTAAATTATTACTCAACCTATTTCAAACATGTATTTTTACAGTTGGTTGAAATACTCCACTAAAAATTATCATCAATATTCTCAGCTGCGAAACAAACCATTCGAAGAACTATTGGTTCGTTGTCGTACCTTTTTACCATTTGAATGTTCAGTGCATGGATCAGGTACCTTACGAACAGCTCTCATCCTCAATTTTTTTTAAAATTCAAAACAAAAGAAACAATTCATCAGCATTAAAAGTAAATTTGTTTGAATAAAAAGTTCTTCTGGATTTCTCTCATAGCAAATTTTCTAGAAAGTGAGAAAAAGCTCAAACAAATTACCACGATTTATTGCTCAAAGACTTGGCTCTTTTGCGTAGATCATCTACATTTTTACTCGCAGCATTATCAACTGCATCGGAATGTACTACAGATAAATGAGAAGGGACCTCTGAGAAATATCCGCAGGGTAAAAATCGCGAATCTAGAAATTTAGTTCATTAATCATTGCCTGAAATATAGGTTCTATCATGGATGAAATCTGATATTAAGAAAAAAAAATGAAATAATAAACACAATTTTCTCATTTACTATTAAATAAGATAATGAGAATCAAAAAATACTTCAAGTTTAACATTACCAGATATATCGCTATTTTTATGGCCAGATAATTTCATACATTCAAAGCAATTATTATTATTGAACATATAAGACTGCACTTCGGCTAACATATAATTCGAATTCGCTAAAAAAAAAAAAAGAGAAATATTAACACTCTATTTGCAGTAGGATCGCGTTCTATGATTAAACGATGCACAATCTCAATCTTATCTTTATTTAAAAATTGTTATTAAATTACATCAGCGCCCTATAAAAGTTTGTTATCATTTTTGAATTATGATTGTTTTTGAGAGAAAAATCAGTAAGAACATCAAAACCAAGTATCTCAGTGGAAAAAAATGTACATTTGCGGTTTATCAAGAAATCAAAAAAACACAAAAAAACCAACGAGCATGAGTGGACAGGTCATTACAACCTTGAACACAATCCATTTGAGTATATCCATCCAAAAGACCTGATGGATTTTGCCCAGTTTCTAAAATAGAAGAATATTTGTTTAATTTTCATATTCTTCCGATACATACAAAAAACTTTTCTAGCTTATTTCCACAGAAAAAAAAATGTTAAGTATTTTACTGGTTGTAGAGAATGAAACGGTTGGAAATTCGTTCTCGACAAAACCGCAGCATAGTGATAGGCCGGATGATTTATGAGAAGGCTCTAGAATAATTTAAATTAACAGCTGCCAATTCCATATATCAAACATAGGATTATTCATAAAAAAAAAAAAAAAAAAAAAGGAATTATTTTCATTTGTAAACTTATTTCGGATCACACAATTATTTCTCGCTCTTGAATCGACATTTTCATGGATACCTTCTAAAAATCGGTCACAATTACCAGTAAGATGCAGTAGCTCTTTTTCCTTACCATTTATAGTGGACACAGAATATTTTGTACCAATTTGCCTCGTTTCCTTCCCCAATGATCTGAAAAAAAATTTGAGCAGTGTATAGTACATTAACACAGTTCTCAAAAAAAAAAAAAAACTGTATTTATAATAATTCACGGATTAGAGCAATTTCAAAGTCCGGCCTTGAAAGCATATTGGACCGTGCAAGAAATGCTGCCAGACTGCTGCTTTAGCCGTCTTTTTTCGTAAAAATTAATTTCCTCCACCTTTTGGTTGCTAGAAAAATGCAACACATTAGTGATGCTCCGAAAAAAAATAGTATGCAAACCCTTTAGTCTTAAAATATAAAAATTCTAAAAACTAGCTAAAATCTCTGACTGAAAACACCACTGTTACTGCCACATTTCAATTTGAATACTTCATCGTTCTAATTTCTGAACAGAGAATTTTTATAATGTAATTTTATTTTCATTAATGGACTGTAATAACACTAATAGCCAGTAATTTAAGAAAGTTTGTAGCGTCATATTTTTTGGACATTAGCTATCTATAACGGATTTTCCACGATTTACGAGCTTACAATTTTCTTAGCTTGTAAATCCAAAAGATCTGATGCTACAAAGAATGAGTTACAACAAATGTACTTGTTTTTGTTACCATGAATGCATCAATTACAGCGTAGTCATCAGCAAAAGCTTTTAATTTGCGATGTTTGAAGGAAACAAAACACTGATATTTTTTGCTGATTTAAAAATATAAAGAATAAAGTTGCAGCAATGTAATTATTATGTTATTTTAAGTCGAAATACTAGAATTATTTCAAATGATCAACGGATGATTAGTGATCACCTTGCAACTTCAGTAGATGATCGTTGCGTATGTGTATGAGATCTTTCGCGATGTGTTTGATTTCTAGAAGATCGTGTGGAAATATTGAATCTCGAAAAATACCTGCAAAAGTTCGTTTAAAAGATTGTGTATACATTGTAAAGGAATCTGTGCAAGCTGTTAAATCCATGCCGTTAAATCCTTCCTTATATTCACTTAAAGTTAAATTCACAGTTTTGACTGGAAAAAAAAAAGAAAAGAAAAAAGAAAAAAATGATATCAAACAATAAGCACTTGAATTTATGATCAGTGATTGATAACATATAATAGCAAATAAGAATGATGTGTTAATAGCTGCTTTATAATTTTGTAAATTAAAATGATATTAGATGTCTTATGCAAAAAATAAAAAAAATCACGAAAAATAGGTGGAAATCATATGACATGAAAATACAAAACTAACATTCCATCCCGTGTTTTCTTTTTCTCATTTTCTCGCTCACAAATCTTGATAATTTTATCATTGATTGATGAAGCTGCTTCACTATTATCTGTACAGAACCATAATTCACCAGCGCCAGTTGGTGCACAACGACCCGCACGGAAAAAAAAGTACCTATTGTGATGTCCATATATTGATATAGCGCTAACCTATTGAAATATTAATGCATTAACCTGATTAAAATTTTCAGTAGATGAAAACATGAGTAGGTAAAAATAAAAGAAATTAACAAAAGAAAATGAATTTTATTAACTGAGATATTTTTGCACACTATTTGACAGAAATGAACTCATTCGAGAATTCCTGCTTGCAAACTGAACAAAATGCACATATTATCAACACATATTATTAATATTACGAAGAAAATATGGAAATGACAACTGTTAAATAAAATTCCGAACTTACCGGGAATGCCATATAATCGTCGCTACAAAATGGTGGACTTGTATCTTTGCAGGCTGTGATTCCTTTTCGCATTATATACAAAGTATGGGGATACATACACAACCTTCAAATCATGCTTGTAAATTATATATAAACTTGACAAGAATGATGTTGAACAACCACATAATAAGTAATATTTTGGCAAATCGAAAATAAGTGGATTATGAACTGCCATCAGTGTGAGGCTGAAAAGTGTGAGGCTAAAAATTGTGAGGCTGAAAGTTACGTGTCAAACAAAAGATATATGGAAATAAATACGACTGAAATTTTTTGCAAGTCAAAAATGAAGCAAGATTCTCCGCATAAGAAATTATAATTCCAAAAAATTTCGGAGATACCTCTTCTTTCCTAGGAAAAATCCCGCATTCTTAATGACCAAATCTTCCACTGGTTCCTTATCTTTAATTCTCCTACTTAATTTTGGCTTTTTTATCGGTTCCACATCCCATGCTACCTGAAAAAAATATAAAGTTTGTAAAATATAGCTTGTAGAAAGCAAAATTTTTTTCTTGAAAAAGCAAAAAAATTTAGTTTACCTCAAAATATTCATTCCTGAATACAAGCCTGCCTAATTTCGCGGAACGTGCTTGACGAGTTTTATCAAGTAGCATCTCAAACCAGACATTGGAATCCATTTCAAATCGCATCAAAAATGTTTCATCTGGCATCATCAACGCGATACAGTCTTTTAATACGGCATCATACTTCAAAATAGAATCAGTATAATATACATGCATTCATTACTGCACTATTGTTTGTTACCAAAACTTGGGATTATAACATAGAAATAATGGATCCAAGGCAAAATAGATCAAGTCAACAAACGAGGCCCGCAATCTTTGCATTATTACAAAGTCTCCCAGTCTTAAAAAATTTTTAAATATATGAAACAATGAAATGGAGACTCACATGTAGATGTATGTTAAATGTTAAAGATAAGTCAAACAAAAATTTTGCTTCTTTCCCTAACTTTTCTTCTTTTGATGATTTGTAAATTTCTAAAACGCGATCTTTCAGAATGGCATAATAAGTTTTCTTCGATTTCTGCAAGCATTTTTGATTAAGTTCAAAATTTACATATAAGAATAAGCAATTCTACTACAATCAAAATATTTCTTCGAGAACTAGAAATATGTTTCTGAAAGCTTCAAAATATGAAAACTCCACTTCTACAATTAGAAGCATTTTATTTCTGCATCTCACTTGTGTATTTAGAGAGAAACAGACTCTGAAAATTAAGTCATCTAGAGCTAAAATCATATTGTAAATGTGATCAAAATTTGATTTTAAGAAGACTATCTTTTCCAAATTAAAAAATTCATTTTTAACAACGTACTATATGTAATCCACCAGTAAATATACCGGATTTTATGGTAGCATATTTTGATTCTTCTAGTTTTTCCATTAATAAATCTAAAAATTAAGCATAAGTAAAAGAACACAATAAAGTTTATATAGGCATATAATGAGTCATATGAATCTCTAAATTTAGAATTCATACTAGAGATATTTAAAATTACATCTTTAATTTCAAACCGTTACAGTAAATTAAAGAAATGGAAAAAGAAAATTACCTATGAATATCTGATGCTATTGGAAAATTTAGTGAGAATCTAGCATGAAATTTCAATTGAAATTCAGAAACACTAACATCTGCATTTCTTTTCCAATTCATTAATGACTTGAATTTTTCATATCTCTGTATATTTCGAATTCTTTTAGCTTTTCGAGTGGAGTTAAGATAATATATCCTCTCGTAATAACTGATTACATAAGAAAAGCTTATGGGACAATATTTTATAAATCAGAAATTTGGAATATCAATTACATTAAAAATCAAAACTGCTTACATATTCAATGTATACACAATTCACTGCTGGCGTAACTAAATACTGAAATTTAAATTACCTGATTTTAATGGCTCATTGAAATCAACAATTGATAGACTGTCTCTATATAATCTAAAAAACGATGCAGATAGCAGACGAAATCACATTTTCGTTTCTTTTTCAACCTTGTTTAACATCTTTATGATGCAAACTGCTTTAAAACTGAAAAAATACATATGATCATATCACGGTAAATTTTAAATTAAAATTAATCCATCAGATTCTGATCTTTCAAATGAAACCAATACGTAACATGCATCAAAAATACTAGAGCAAACAAGAGATTAATACAAAATAGAATAAATTCAATACCAATCAATTATTCAACAATTTGTCTTAATTTACAGCCAGAAATGTGATTAATCTCTGCCTATTCCACAGAATAATTGTTTTTTTACATTATCAAAAGTGAATAATTACTGATAATTACTGCTGACTATTGTCAAAAAAAAAAAAAAAATGATTTTTTCACGATTGTAGCCTAAAAAATTTCATTCAATTAGGTAAATATTTCATTCAGTTAAGTAAATATTTACTTTATAGACTATAACCGTAAATTTAAACGGGAGATCTTTTTTTTGCTTTCAATATACCTACTACTTTTAAATAAGTAAATATTCTGAAGAAGATATTTGAAGTATCAAATGTTTGCTTCCTAAAACCTAAGATTTCCAAATAAATTACAGCAGCTAACGTCCCCCTCAAACGATTTATGAGTGAGGAACAAACTTACGAAGATTTATCAGCAGTTACAAAAAACATTCTTGCAGAGATAATCTATCAGGAAGATTAAAAGATCACAGTGCTATAACTTCAATTAATCAAGATGGTTTAATCAAAGTTCGAGCTTCAAAAAAAAAAAAAAAAAAAAGATCAATGAACAGCTGGGATTCAATAACCGATAAACTCAAACAAAAAAAAAAAAAATTTTTTTTCAGGTTTGCTCATTCAATTATAGTTTTGGTTCAAAATGGTCCCAAAAGGTTATAAGACGAAATCATTCTAAAGAAGCATAATCTAAAATTCAAATCAAAAAGAAAATTAATACTCTTCTTTCATTGAGAAGAAAGACTTGAATTTGGGAAATCAAAGAGAGTAAAACTGAGATCACAGGAGGAACTCTCGTATATTTTACCTTTTCTCTGTCCCACTACCATTTTCTCAGCTATATCCATTAATTTGAATTTTAATGGCCACCAAACTTCAGTTTCTTTTGTGCCTTTAATTCTAACAATGTGTATGTCATTATCTCTCATCATTCTGAATATGATTAACCAACAGTAAAACGCTGTGGAAATAAATGACCAAGTATAAGTTTCTTGTTCATTTAATTACAAAAAGACGAGCTCATTTTGTTTCTATTAGAAGAGAAGACAGCAACTGAATGAACCAACTATTTGAGGAGTGTCGACGACAAAGTTCATTTCAACTGTTGACTTTTCTGTCACGAATCTGCGATCAGCCAACATAGATGATAGCAACAGTCGCTCATCTGGTCAGGCAATCATGTTGTCTAGTGAATATGTAAGTAAGGGATTCTCGTTATAAGTAAAAGAACAAAGAAACGGTCGTTTATAAAGTTCCAACTTGAATGTCAATACTTCAACCTTCGTAGTTTCCAGTTATTCCGGAATTGGAATGGAAGATAGAGTTGGGGATAGTGACAGAAAATCGACAGAGAAGCAAGAATAGGAAGGAGAGAGTAGAAAAATGTAGGAAACTAAGAAATCAGAAAGACGGGATACACTTGCACGTCGTGCAGCCACAATGCATGCCTGACAGTTCGCAATTTTTATTTACACGCAGCGAAGACTTCTCAATTGCCACCGGACTGTACCTGTCTTTTCTCTTTGCATGTTAGATTTCGCGGTTGGCCGATGGCGGGTCAACATTCAGTTTGAAATATTTCATTTGGCGGGAGACGGTTATGCGTATTGGTATGAATGATGGGTTTCCTGATATCGGAGTGGTTAGGTCGAGGAGGTCAATCTGGGGTCAGTTTGTTGGGTTCATTCCTTTCATGCATATTGATCTGTCATTAGTATACTTATTGTATGAGTTTTTTGAGTGGTGAAATGACTCATTGGTCTGTTCCCTTTAGGATTAACCTCTATTGCTTTTATTTTTCTTCCTGAAATCCGAAATGATCATGTAAACAGCGCCATTTTGAGATCATATATTCAAATTCCTTTCTTGGATAAGGCGAAGCCAATATCTGCAAATATTTTGCTGAGAGCTTAATTATTAAATAGCTTAATTATTCAGGCAAAGGAATGATATTCATCTGTCTTTTCTTAGGATAATCGGTGATCTATGGACCTATGGACTGCACGAATTTCGATCTTGCATTTTTCGACTATTGCACCATTTTTAGGAGATAAAAAATGCAATTTTGGAATTAAAACCAAGTTTTTCCTTTCGTACGATTTAGAATGTTGAATATGCACTTTAGAATGTTGAATGTGGAATATTTAGTGCTCTATTTAGTGAAGCCTACGCTTCTTTCATTGCAGTATTAATCAATTATGATATTGTTGCAGTTGAGATGATTGATTCTATAAAATATAGTTAAAGTTTTGAGCTAAATATATTTGTAAAACTAAGGTGAGATCGATATTCCAGTTTGTAAAGGCCAAAATCAAGATATTAAGACAAATAATTAAGCAGAAATTTTCAAAAAATTTCTCAATTTTATTTTGATAGTTGATTTTCATAACAGTAGAGACCGAATAAAAAGTCATCCCAATGCGAATAACTAATGAAAAGAAATATTACAACGAATAAATATTATAAGCAACCATGGATTCATGATTTATTTTATCGATTTATACTGTAGAAAAAAAATGATGCTATATGTTGTGGCCGTTTTGAAACTTTATGTTGTATATTATTGATATAATATATTGTCGTGATGATCTTATATTGTTTTGATGTTTGAGTAATTAACAGTATTTATGTTTAGTTATAATGGAATATTTGCTGGATTCCTATGTGTTTCGCTATCTTCCATTCACGATATGTCAAAATACGAAGAAAGATATCATATCACTGGTGATGAAAATTGTTACAGTTAGTACTTAGTCATATTCCTATTTCGTTACATCCATTTTATTTCAGATTTATAAATAGGTTATTCTTCAATTTTAAAATCGTCATTTTGAAAACCTAACTTATATATTCTAACACTATTCTTAATTAAACCTTGTAGTGCTTAGCCTGTTAGCAGGTCTTGATTTTCAGTGATGTATAAAATTTGCTTTTTTCTATACAATCTTCGTAGATGATATTTGCCGATTATGAGAAATTCGTCAAGGATAGTTTCTATATGTTTTCGAATTTATATAGATGTAGTTATGAGTTCAACTTATATTCGTCATTCATTATTTTATTGTGAGTGTTGTAGTTGATATTAATTTTATTGAAACTTCAAATCGATTAATAATTGCTTAGAAATTTTCACTTTTGGCCTTTTTGATACATTTTCAAAATTCAACTGAGAAGTTTTAAAAGATAAAGAAGTGATTTCCCAAACATTTAGATTTTGTATTTTCCAAGGTGATTACAGATAGCAGATTGGTTGTGTAAAACTCGGGAATTGCAGTCATCGATAGAAAATCACACGACATTGGTTATAGCAGAATTCGTATATTCAGTGCTTTTTTTTTTATCATTCTTCTGTGGTAATATTTTGTTAGATAATTCGCCTGAATAAATTCAAATTATTTCCGAAAAAATTGAGATTTAAAAAAAAACAATTCGTAAGCATTAATTTAATGTTTTGATCGTTATTTTGGTTTGACATTTTTTTACATTCTAACTTATTACTGTCTGATTTAATAATTATTTTAATTAAATGAATTAAAAGCCTAGCACTGCAAAAAAAAAAAAAAAAAAAAAAAAAAAAACTATTCTGTGACAGATAAAATTCCAAAATTTTAAGCTCTTCGTAATGGTTCACGTTACATGTATACATGGATTGGCGTTTATTTCTTGGCCTTTTTTACTGAAAGTATGAAGTTTGTCGATGAAAGCATAAATGTTGTATTCTATAGTCAAACAATATTAACATTTATGGGAATGCGTATTCCGCTTTATTTATTATGTGGTATCTACCATACATTATTCTACACTTCATATATTATAGTGAAAAGGTAGTTCTCATGTTTCTTTTATTAGTACAATTCGAGTTTGAATATTGAAATGATTTCTGCCTCTGGTTTTAAGTGTTTGAAAATACTGCTTCTTATTTCTATTGAAGGCGGAGTTTAATTATACTAAATAATTATTTGTTCTTTTTCCTTTTTTGTAGGATTCGTTTGCAATGGTGGGGTGAGGCTGCAGCAAATGGTCTTTTGGTACTCTTATTGTCGCTGCCTTTACAAGTAATGGGCACAAAGTTGCTTTGGTGGCAGTGGCATGATAGTGATCCACGTCTTGTAAGCACGTACGCTTATGAATATTTGTATTTTTGTAAACATTCATCTCAAATTTTCTATTAAATTAGTCATTGAAAGCAGTAATAAAATACTGTGGTCATTTATAAAATCATTCCGATGCATTTTTTTGTCGTCATTCACTTTTTCAGATTTTATTCCGTACCACTAGTTGTATTGGCATGGTATGCAATGCTGGGCACATCATTCAATATCAGTTTATACATATTTCGAAAAGGATTTCTTCGCGAAAGATATGACTGGAAAAGGTTCTAGATATTTTCTTGTGTTTTACATTTGTTTTTCAGTAATTTGTTCATGTTTTACCGTTCATAAATTTTAACTTTTTTTCCAACTAAATAATGTGTCTATATCCTTATATGTGATGATGATGTATGTTTAATGATTTTATACTCACTAGAAAATATATTACGGATTTGTGATTAACGATTAAATCAAGGCATCTTGTTCATACAATCTTATGCGAATCAAGTTGTGCATGATTCAGATTTAAAACTGGAACGATTTATTAGTGTGAATGTTATACTTTCTAAAAAAAAAAAAAAAGAGACAATTTTCAGATTTGTTGCCGAATTTCTGTGTGTAGTTGGTGCAGCTTTGCTTGCTCTTTGCTTTGCTACTTTGCAATATGTAATTTTCTTTCACATCCTACAGGATATTTTTCGGGTAAACAAACGTTATATTTTTCTTGTTAATTTGTTTTTGTTTATTTGAGCTGTAATTTTTTAAGTACTTGATTATTATCTTTTTAGATTCATTCCGCTTTTTCATTGGCATTTCTTCTCATTATATATGCAGCTATAGCATTGAAAGCTTTACTTAGTTCCAGAATGGAATATGACTTATATAATACAGGTTTGAAATTTTCTTTGCACATATGGATTTTCTATAGGTTTTAAACAGATGGAATTGTTATTAAACATCGCAAAAATTTCAAAAATTAAAACAAAAGAAATTAAAATAATTTTAAGAATTTTCTTAGAAGCTTATGTTAATAAGCTTACTGACTTGAGGTAAAAATATACTTAAATCTTTTATTCTGTCTTATATTTCAGTAAAAAAAGATCAGCTGGTCGAAGTTCGATTGAACAAAAAACACATTCATGTATTGGCTGAACTCTCAGGCATTGTGACAATTCATTTCTTGCTTCATATGTTATTGGCAATGTTTAGTATCCCTGAGAACATTGTTTCAGAAGGTATCTATCAGGCAATTGGCCCGTGTGATGAAGTAGAGCAAATTTTTTCACCCTTTGGTTTGGTATGGTTTCATTTTACATATTTCTTATTTATTTGTAATCTGTTATAGTTAATCAATTATCAATGAATTTTAATCAGGTTAAAATTGCAAAGTCATTATATTTTTTGTATATACTGAAGTTTTATTAATCTTGCTCAAACCCTTATTTTTTGTTTTCAGATTTTATATCGCAAAAAATATTTTTGTGTAGAACAACAACAGCAGAAGCTATTCGATTTTCATTGTATTCCCGGTGGACAGTTATCGGGCACAATAGGAAGTGAACCTTTGATGTACTACGCAATCTGTGGCACGAGTTTCTTGGAGCGAACAGAATATATTACTTTCATATGGTTCATCTTAACAGATTTATTAAGCTTGTAGAAGAGAAAATCTGTATTCATTTGGTAGAGATTGAGTGTTTAGATTAATAATTTAATAAATAAAATAAGTTTACAAGAAAAGATATCAAGTTAAACTTTATTACCGAAACATTTGACTTATAAAGTTTTCGATATCATTCTTTTTATAGGATATATTGTGTTACGGTCCTTTTTATAATCAGTTATGTTACACTTTCTTGTGTAATTAAGGTACTGTTTTATTCTTTCTAGTTTTTTTTTTTTTTTTATTCCGATTCAGAGATGATTTTGAAATTTACTTACTGTTATAGTTCTGTTTTACTTTAAAATTTCAAATAGTAAAAGCACTTATTCCAGTCTTTATAGATCAGTAAACCAGCAGCGTGTCCTTACACCAAAATTATGGAGCATAACGATCACAAATATAAATTTACATTATCGAAAGACTTAAGCTCATGTGAAGAAAAATTCAAGAAGGACGGAATTTTGCGGTCAGCTTTGGGTGACATCCAGCTTCGATATAGGTCAAATATACTAAATTCCGATAGTAAAAGATCACGATTGCCTACACCCACTCGTCTTTCAAGCTCTTTATCGAAGTTATCCGCATAACTGCTTGGATAATTACCTTGATACTATCATTTTGATGGATTTCGTTAAAAATTAGTTTTTTTTTTTTTTTTTTTTTAAATTGAAAAATTGAAAAATTCTCCAATTTAATTGAAAAACTCCAATGCATATGATTTTATATTGTAATATCTCATTTTGTTTGTTTCTGTATTCTACTGCATTTCTCTGGAAAAATGATGCTTTCGCAGTCTTATTTATTCTGAATTGAGTTCACCATGCGACTGCTATAGTATATTATTAGCTTCTTTATGCATGCATTCAAGCATTTAATTTTTTTCATTCACTGACTGTGCACTTGTTCCAGGTATCTGCATTATAACTCTGTTTTAATTCTGATATATGACTATTATTTTAGAATTTATCGATATTTGATATCACTTGGAATATATTTGAAGTAGCTTTATTTTCTGATCTGATTTCAGAAATTGTTCTTTATTGCATCATAAATGGCATTTTTTTTTTTTTGGGGGGGGGGAGGGTAGAGGTGCATTTATTATTTTTACCATTTTTTTAAACTTAGAAGTTGGTTTGATAATGGTTTTACTTTGAATAAAGTTTTATTTATCCTAAATTTTTAAGTTTTTTGAGAGATTTTAATTATCTTTCTATTTGAAGCAAACAATTTTTCCGATTTTTTTTTCGTGCTGTTATCATAATCTTCATAGTCATTTCATTAATTAGTCAATAGTTACAATTGTGTTTGAAATTCAACTATAGTTCTTTTTTCAGTTGTGTGTAGAAATTTAGGTTTTTTCGGATAGCATGTTGCCCGCTATCACTCGAACGCAATTATGTTCTAGAAATGGTGCAGCACTGGTAAGCATTGATTTACATGTAATACATGTATAACACATGGTGCTTTAATGTATGATGCATATTTAGGAAAGTGAGCTATAAAAAGGACATTTGAAAAAAAAAGATAACAAAATTAATAAGGAGCTACAAAATTATCGAGTTGCAATGTAAATAGAAATTTTTCCATACAATACTTTCATTCTTTTATGAAGTATTTCATTGTTTTTGTTTCACTACATTTCCGAAATCTGTATTAATCTCCCATTATACATTTATGATTATTAAGTTTGGTAAGTATCGAGCTCGTCTTTTAAATGCGTCTGAAGTACCTATACTTAACAATATATCTTGGATGATAGGGAAAGAGATCGTTATAATCGATCGCCTTTTAGAATCTGATCACGAAGTTTCTTTGGTGAGTTTTTTCATTCAATATTAACATGAGTGTACGTTTTAAAGTTTGATTTACGAAATTTTATCGTAATTTTATTGGAGCTTACGTCATATAGTTAAGCATTTAAATATTAATATATGGCAACTATAGTAATTATGTGATAGATAAAGAAGAGTAGTCCTATCATGCTATTGAATATCTTGTTTCTTCGATTTTAATCTTTAAATTTTTTTAGTGTTCTTTTAAAGTTAAGTAGAAGCAAGCTGCCATACCATTTTTTATTTGCAAAACTTTTAGTAGGAATAATGTTTTCATATCCATTTGTTCAGTCTACAGATGAAGAAAGAGAAGATATTTTGCCTCAATTCAAAGATCAGGATTATGAAGAGCAAAGTTCTCTAAACAATTCGGAACTTAGTACTTCACCTTTGAAATATGAATTTTTAACGTTATCAAAGTTGCAGGTTTGTTGTTTATTTATCTTTTGATAAAGATTTAATTTGTAAATATATTTATGAGAGATTATTGTTCTTGATTCCATTGTTAGTATGCAAATTGTTGAAAATCAAATCTGTCATATTTTCATATATGAAATTTTTCATACTCATAAAATTTGTGAAATTTTTTGTATAAAATTTACTTCCAGATTGTTAGAACTCGGGTAATTTTAAGAGTTTTAGATATTGCTATGTGTGATCCTAAAATATTCAAGATTATATTGTTTCTTCCGTTAACATATTTAATGGATTTCAGGCAAAGAATGCACCAAAGGTTTTGATCGATGAGTATTATTATTCGTTTGCAATGAAACATTTTCTTTTCTCTTCTCTGAAAGCATCAGAAGCTCGATCTCTTGCTGGCACGTATGTTATGTTTGATTGAGAATAATTCATAAAATTCAATTCTTGCTTACGTCAGCATTTTTAAACACTCTGAAGACTTTAATTAATTAGAAATGTTTAAATTTAGATTTATCACTGATGGAATCCCATTTGATACGGAAACGATTCCAGATCCAGTTATTTGGATTCTTTGTGATACGAGTGATTATCTTCACACATGTTTGTTAGGTTTGTGGAAAACAAACAGTGGAATTGCGACATATCATATAAGAACACTTCGTAGGTCATTTCCTAGTTTGTTTTTTTTGGTAAATTAAGATAGTCAACACTCGTGGATATAAAAAATTTTCCAGCGCACTTCAGCATACATCATAATGTATAAAAGATAATTAGTCTTAGTGCACTTTGTACTATACTCCATCAGCTACGAGTCGATATCATTAGTGACTGGAGGAAAATAATGTAAGTAGACTTTTTTAGCAAAGAATCATGCAGGTATCTTCAAATTTCTGGAGGATTACATGAAACGATTCTATAATTCCTATAAAGTGAGTTTGATCTTTATTTTCAGAATTTTTATAGTACAAATCAGTAACAATATTTTCGGAATCTACGAAGTTATATTGTTTTTCGTCTCGCGAATGATGTTTTCCAGCGCTATTATCATAATGCTAAAATAATTTCTATGTGATCACTGATGTAATTAAACTATTACCTAATGTTGGAAAAGAGCAGAAGTGTTTTGGAAAATTTTCATTTTGTATCACTTAAATTTTATGTGGATTTAGGCTTCTCCAGATAATACTTATTGTGTGTACGATGTTGTTCCGAAAACAGTTAAAACTGATCGAGACAACCAAAATAGAATCTCTGGATTTGTAGAATTCCACGTATCATGGACAAGTTCAAATATGAATCGTTGTTTCGATGGAATACTTTCAAAACCCATTCCATCAGCTTCTGTTGTTGCTGTATGTGTTGATTTTGGTATTTAAAAAAATTTTAATATTAATTACAATTTGATTTTTTTGCTGCTGTAATAACGGTTCTAAATGCTTTTGGTGAGGGAATTTGTGAAATTT
Organism: Onchocerca flexuosa; assembly: GCA_002249935.1. Lineage (NCBI taxonomy): Eukaryota > Metazoa > Nematoda > Chromadorea > Rhabditida > Onchocercidae > Onchocerca > Onchocerca flexuosa. Next base: position 199,513 of record KZ269983.1, on the reverse strand, counting down.
TTCAAATATTTATAAATATGTTCGATGCTTTTATAGATTACTTTTTTTTTCATAGAGAGTAACTTTGTATGGGAAACTATTAAGTTGATTTACAGAAGATATCACCAGGTTGGTTAGATGAACGCTTGCCGCATCTTGGCCTGGCTGCTGAATTGGAATTAGTGCTAGTCCTAGGACGTGCATTGCGAACTGGTAAAATGACTTGGCCAAAAGTGGATTTTGATCAAGTACAAGAGGATGAGAAGCTTATGAAGTCTGCATTACAATCTCTACTTAATCAAACTTCAACTTTTTCTAGAAGTATGTTGAAATCTTTGTGATTTTACAATAAACTTCTCTTGGGCGAAAATAGAAAACGATAAAATACTGAATTGAATTAACTTTAGTATTGAAATTGATCTTTAACTTTGCAAAGGAATTAGTTTGAATTGATCCATGGATCCTGAATTACTCGATGGAAAGATTCATTGTTTTTGTTGCAGATAAAAATTTGGAAGAAAATGTTGCATTAGATGTACCTTATGATTTCACAGAAGAACTGTGGCTTATATTACACTATTGTCATTCAAATCAGAGTCTTACAAAAGCTTTAAAATATGTTTTTGATGCATTGAAATCAGGATATAAAAATACTTTGGTTAGTTTTTTCTCGCTCTTTTTATAGTTTTCTTGAAGTTAATTTACATAAGCAATATATTGGTTATACTTACAGATTAATTTTAGGTACTTACAAATAATAGATGTACGATGGCGCGTTTATTGCGCGATGCATGTACCAACGACTTGCTGCTACCACGTTTAGAGGGTCTTACACCGGTACAAATTTATTTGGAAATGGGCCTGGAACGATTGCGAAGAGCTTGCATGGATGAATTTTTAAATAGAGGTTACTCTTTGTACTTTTTATTCTATAAACTCTTGCCCTTACAATCAGTATGCAAATACTTTAATTAATTTCAATTTTTCACAGAGTACTTTGGATCCGTTGCTGAAATTAATGCAGTTTTTGATTTTTGCCTGAGGAAAGAACCGCAGGATCAGGCCGATGCGATATTCTTCTTTTATAACAGTCTTTTAGTAATAAATACATGTAAGCAATATCTTAGATTGGATCGTCATCATATAAATATTATTGCAAGGTGAGTGTATTTTAATCGAATAGGTATAGCTAATGCTGCGAAACTTAAGACCTTGAGTAAAATAAATTATTTGAAATGTAATCAGATGGAGTGAACTGCATTAATTTTAATTACTGTTCAATATTTTATCTGTCTCAGTTATTCCTTTCTATGTATAGACAAGTCCTTGGGCAATACAGAAAGCTGAACATATCTCCTACAGCTGACGATGTAACCGAAAAAACGGTTGAAGAAATGATTTTCACGCTCAATTCTAAATTATTATTCACGGATATCTTCAAACCTGTGCATGAAAAGTAGATTTTTCAAAATTCTCACGAAATTTGAAAGCAATACTTATATATCTTATCAAAATTCATTATAATTTGATCTCTTAAGAAGTATCTTATGATCGGATTTATTGAATATGGACCCATGAAATATTTTATATGTCACTAACTTCTGAAAATATGTTTTTATTTGAGTAATAGCATAAGATATACAACATCAAAAATTTGATAAATTTTAAAACTACCGTTTAATTTGCAGTGCATCATTAATTTAGTCTAATAAAATCTGTTTTTTCAGCAGATTTCCCAAAATTTGGAAGTCGGAAATCACGGTTGAAACGACTAACAAACAAGGTTGGATAGCGCGGTGCATGATTTTATGCTCACGTACTGCATGGTTACCTTTTATCAAAAATCCTGAAGATAAAGATATTGCATCTGATAAACAAAGTCCTAATATGGAACATTGTGTCGTAGAGTCCGATGGTTCAAAGGTTTTTTTTTCAGTGATTTTAATCTCAATGAAAATATTTATCAAAGTTATCTCCCTAGTTAATTTAACACGTGAACAACATAGGCAATCCTTTATTGTGCATCGCCTTTTTAGTTGGTCGCATTTCTAGATGTCACCTTTCATCCATTGTTATTCAGACTCGAATTGCTTTTTCTTTGCTTGCCAATATAAAATATTCCTTTCGCTCAGATATCGCATTTTTCTCCTTGCTCTGATATAGTACTGCCAACTTATTAATAACTGTTCTAGTCAAATCGTTCTTCCACATATCGTTATCAAAAATAAACTGATTCTAGTAGTATTGCCAACTTTTTCACATTTTCATGAAATTCCTTTTGCTAAATATTTATTAATAACTATTGTAGTCATATCATTTTTCCGCATATCGCTATCAAATATAAATTGATTCTAGTATTAATTGTTTATTTTTGACCTTAGAGTAACTAATATAACTATTTAATATTTATCATCACAAAATGTTTTAATTACCTTTGGGCATCTTACATTTTATTATTGAGCTTTATTTTCATGCTTTTGTGATTTTCTGCTGTTCAATCTTTCAGAAAAGGAGAGACCAAATAGTGCTCCAAGATTCCTTATCAGAAAAAATAATTTGTTCAAGCGACGAAGAAAAATTAAAACTGGATACAGCTTTATGTCATTACGAAATCACTGTTATTACCGGCAGTTTCATTACGTCATTATCAAAATGTTGATACTCGATATATTATTATTATTTCGTTTTAAGATATGAAAAATGAGTAAAATTTTTTCTTTGCTCGGTAAAAAGACCGGAAAAAATAATCATTTCTCTCTACATGGGAAAAAATTCCCTCAATATAGCATTTTAAAATTCGAGAAATAAAAATCATTAAAAGGATCAGTTTCAAGCTGAATCAGTTTGAACTATGAATGATAATATGCTTAAGTGACATTACTTTTTTTTTTTTTTTTTTTTTATTGACGAATTGTTTTATCAATGTTATTTTGTCTCAGTATAATGATGCTGATAGATTAACAGTGATTAAATAAAAGGCTATAAAATTTCAAATCGTTGCTTTAATTATTAATGAGAAAACTGTTATTTACAGTGCTTATATAAATGATTTTACACTAACTCGTTTTTTCACTTACTATATCTCATATTTTGTATTATTCTCAAATAATTTAATAAAAATTGAAGTCAGATTTCATTATTTATTTGGTATTATTGATTCTGTAGGATATTTTCAGACTCTTCAATTTACAGTTTAACCTCACTTTTACTTTTTATCAGTTTATTTGCCTAAAAATTTAGCTCAAATGAAATTGCTATAATCTTTTAAACTTAAGTATACTTATGCAAAGGTAGCAATTATGCATTGAAGACACTGTCGCTCAGTGCTTAAAATTCTACATTATAGGGATATCTAAATTCAAATTATAACTTGTCATTTTTCCTTCAGAAGACATGAAAGGTTGCGACTGGGATGGACTACATGAGTACGAAGCACAATTTTTTGGTTTTCTACCGAAAGGATTTACAGATGTTGGTTAGGATTCAACAAATTTTGTTATTTTGATTGAGGTTTTAACTGAAGACTGCTTTAGCATGAAACCTATGTATGTTTGACGTAATAGGTTTCGACTTTGAGATCTAATTCTAATCTTTTATGTAATTGTTTAACATGTATTTTTTGGAGAAATAATTTACTAAAATGATGGTAGTCGACAATTTAAAGGCTCCAGAAACTAATTTTGTTCTGAGAATATTATTTCCATTCTGTGGGTTTATTTTCAGTCTACAATTTAATTCTGGAAGAATGGGCAGAAGTTGTTGATAAAAAAGTAATGCCCGGCTTGCCACTTGATGATGTAAGCGATGAAATGAAATTGCAATTAAAAATGGAACTTGTCAATATGATTGGTAAAAACAATATCCTGAATTCGCTCATGAATAAACTAGAGGTCATTTTGCTGGAAATAAAGTAGACTTTAGTGTTGCTTATTATTCAAGTCATTACAAGTTCAGTTAGTGTCCTACAAAATCATGAATTCTAATTTTATATTTGTTTTCTTGATTTTGAAAAGCAAAAATTTCTTCCACAAAAACAATCCTGTTTTAAGGAATAAGTAATTGCTTCATCATGAAATTCCAGGCATACACGCTGGAATATGTTTTCCGAATACCTGACGAAGTAACATTGCCTGAAGACAGGCCGAATTTAGAAATGGATAAAACATGGACTGTAGAAGCCGCTAATAAACGTAGACAAGAACTTGAGCACCATATTATTAAAGTATGTACGATGATTCAAAACATGAATGATTGTAGAAGAGCTGTGAACTTTAATTTAAGTTCTAATCATTAGAATGAAATGTGAAGGGAAGATGTTGGCTTCATTTAATAACTTTGTATAATCATACCTTTTTTAGTTACGTTTAGCGAACGAATTGTTCGACAAAGAAATCGCAAATAACCTGCAAGCAGTACAGTTGTGGGAAGCTATGCAACAGATCAATGTTGGTAATAATTTTCTGCGTACTGGTTTTTCTAAATAATCTGGATGCTGCTTCTCAAATTTCATAATTAACCAGAGCTCATTGTACATCTTTACTAAAAAATCATAATGTTGATTGTTTTCATTATTAATTTTAAGTATTATGTGTTGTCTTCCTCAAGAGAAAACTAAAGTAAATTTTCCCAATCAATTGCAAATCAGTTAAATTTAATCATCTTCTACAAATAAATATGCCAGAAATTCAGAATGCTTAGAAATCACATATCATACAAATTAAAATTGAGATACTTTTGTTGTTTTAAAATTTCTTGTTACTAATTGATTTTAATCATTAATTATGAATGAATCTTATGTAAATAAAGAGAAGGAAATACTAGATAATTTCTTCTATCTAGATCGAGCTTGTAGAACAAAGCAAATCAGTTTTCCCAATTTTTCTAATAAATTAAATTTTTAAAATGTTCACTTTTTTTTTCTTAGAACCATATGCTTCTAGGATTTACACTTTTGCTGGGAATCCTATTTTTACTCTGATCTTCTATTTTCTTTCACTCTATTACATGACCGAAACTTTCTACTTGTGTGGAATGTCCATGCTTATATCCATATACACCATTATTTACATTTATTTTGCTCATACTCGTTTTGATCCTTATATTCATTTTCCTTAACCAATTCACTGAATACTTTTCGTGAAGCAGAAGACTGATTTAGCTTCTTCTATAGATCATTTCTTTCAAATACTCGCTATCTATTTGTGAGACTCATTTCCCGTCGTTTATGACGTTAAAGCTCTTTTTATTACAAAATAAAGTATGAAAATAAAATTATAAATCGATTCGGTCCTCTATACCTTGTAATATTAAGCTACATGGCTAAATCTTTTTTTTTTTTTTTGATCTTTCAAAATAAATTAGAAAAAACTCAAAGGAGCATACAAAGTCATTTTTTTATTAAAACTACTGCAAAGAAATGCCATATCAGGCTGCCATTATAATTTGCTGGATAGAGTGATTGTAGCGACATTTTGGTTTTGGAGCTATGTCTATGTAGCTTCCATAAGAGCCTAGATATTATTCAAAAAATGTGAATTATATCCCGAATGATTAGTAGAATTCAAATAGTCTAAAATTCAGCACAATTTGCATCCCGTAGATTCGAGGAAACACAGAAGATAAAAGCAATATAATGCAAACATACTATTACATCACTCGCGCTCATCAAGGAATGGTCGAAAAAAAAAAAAGCTTTTGGAATTAGTCAAATAATCAGTCTGATTATTAATCATAACAGTGTGAATGATCTTAATAACTGAAGTGCTGAACATAGAATTTGTAAAAACTGGCTTTTATTTATAGCTGTTTCACTGCTTATAGTGGGATGTCACCTCTATGTACGAATGAAAAAGAAACCACAAAAGAGATAAAGCTTAATGAACAAAATATTAATAAATAGTTCTTTATGAGAGTAAGGAAAACTAACGCCGAAAATAATTATAGCGTTGTTTGAATCTAATATTTTTAGCGGATGTGCTAGGAGAGATTTTATTTTCTTCTATATGACAAAAACTACCATGATTAAATTATTATGATTCGAAAAAGAGCAGAAATTGGGCGAGATACAGTTACAAATTGCAGGACAATCACAAGTAGTTCATGAAAAGTAGTGAAAAATTCTCATGATCCGAATCTTCACGTTTTAATAGAAGAGAAATTCTAAGATGATTTTGATCTGTACTCAGAAAAATATTGTCGAACAAATAATTCACAGAACTTTTCATCCTGTTCTAGAAATAAATGTAACGAAGCCTATAAGTTTCTCTAATAAATTCATACATATATTATATATATGATGCGTAAAATTCCAGCGTAAAAGTAATAATTGATCTTAGTTAACCATACACTATCAGACTTTTTTTAACTCAATTTAAAAAAAATTATAAGTTAGTGCTGGAAAAAGAATCAAATGTAAATAATCCTAGTTCACCAACGATGCTGTTAATTCCATATCGCAGGATCATTATGATTAAGATAAGGTAGCGCCTGATTTAATCCATATTCGGCTACGTTCAAAGAAGTGATTCAATGAAACTAACAAAAAGAAAAAGACAGTAAATTTGTAAATTTATTTAAATTAATAGAATATAGGTACTCAACCCTTTTCATGATTTTGCGCTAAATCTAAACAAAAAATTTTCTAACTGATAAGGCCAGTGTAGCTGTTTTCTTTCTGATAGTGACAAAATTGTAAGGTTGAATTCTACGGTTCTCACAGTTTCTTCAATTTTGTTGTTTCATTCACTTGAAAACGAACCTCAAACTTGGGTAATTTATCATGATTAATTTGTTAATCAACGGAAGCAGCAACTATATCAACAACAATTACTTCGACAGTACAATTTCGAAAATATCAAAGGACAACTTTCATGAAGAAATTATAATACGAAAAAAGGGGAGATAGGATTGCGCAACAAAGAAAAATTGATATACCATGAGTTGGACCATCCGACCGAGCTCATGTCTGCCCATTATTTGAAATGACTTTTGTACTCAGGAACCTCTTCTTCTTTATGGATGGAGGATCCTGGTATCGTTTTCGAGCTACAAGAAAGATCCTTGGTTGTCTCAGGAGCATGCGCCTTTAGCGCACGAGATTCTGCTTGTGATTAGCATGTTGAAAGAGAGCTTTTTTTAAAGCTCATTGATTTGATAAACAAAAAATGATTTCACAATTAATTACATCAAATATGCAATTTCAAATTTAAAACAAAGGAATTACTGATTTTCTTCTTTCATCCTCGCGATTTCAGCAACACTCATGAGGCGAGAGGGATTTAGAGTCTAGGCTTTAAGAGCCGCAGATCTCTAAAGGGTATAGATGTCCTATTTTCTGAACCAATTTCTACTCCTATTGTTGCGACTATCTTCTAAGATTTTTCAGTCTCGATGGAACCTTCTTCCGATACTGTCTCTCTTGGTGAACTACATAGCGCACTGTTGTGATTTGCTTTGCAATAAAAACATTTAATGGCTCTTCTGCATTTTTCTGCTAGGTAAGATTTTCTTAGCATAACTTGCAAAATCCTAACTCTTCCAGCTTTTCTAGCCTCATAGCTACTGTTGAGTAACTTTTACAATTTTCATTCCAATGATCACCACTGCAAAAAACGCAAGGTAACCACTTTTTTCTTTCATCTGGTCGGTTTGCATGACTTTACCCACTTTGATTGCTGTCGCGTAAATGGTCATTCGCCTCCTCTCCTGAGAATTAGGTTTGGGTCTAGCATTCTAGGAGCTAAATGTCGATATACTCGTTTCATGTTGTTTCAGCATCCCTGTCGGTAAGTGCCGCACTTTTTTGCTAGATCTCCATTTCCTGCATTTGTTTTGTGACTTCTAGAATATCTGTAACCTTTATATTTTCTTTTAAGAATTTTATTGTACCTTGCATCGTCCATTCAGGTTTCCTTAATTTCTCCTTTATCAGGTTGCCTAAGATGTAATTCGGCAATTTTCCAGTTATGGTAGTCCACAGCTGATTTGTCTCAATGTTTTCTCCTAATTCTTTTCATTGGGAAAGGACATCCAATAGTTTCCTTATTAGTGCGACCACATTTCGGTTTGATTTGCACAATTTCTGCAACATGTTTATAATTCCATGATTCTTCTTTGTTTGTCACCGTATCGCTCCTTCAAATTCTTCACAGATAGCGCATAATTTTCTTTATTGACGGCTAAATCACTTATAAGTTCTAATGCCTCTCCCTTCAAACATCCGAATAAATCGCAAATTTTTTTGTAGCTGTCATGTCTTCTTTTATCAATTGACCTCAAAGTTTTGGATTTCCATTGAATTCTACAGCCTTTATTTCTGGAGGTTTACCTGTTCTTAAATAATTCAATTAAGGACTTTCCTTCGTTTTCTCTAACACTTGATTTCACGTCTGATCCTTCCTTGATTCTTCCTCACGTAATAGATGGATCCCGTCTATTTTCAATTAGAAAGGTTCGAACATAATGCATTTTGTGACAGCTGCTAAATAAGCTTTCTTCTTTGTTCAAATAGGATTCATATAAATCGAATTCATAATCCTCAGCTTTGTTTTTAACAGACTGTAATGTTTCTTTCTATTCCTTTTCTAACGCACTTGTTTTGAAGATGATTTCTTCAATTATTTTTAGATGTCCATTCATGAACACCCCTTTTCTTTCCAATGATGTCGACGTCAACTTGCTTCCCTCACTTAATTCTTCTTGTATTTCTTTTGCACAAACAGTTTCTACCTTCTCCAATACCAGTTTAACTTCTGACATAAGTATGTTCAAATTGATTCTGATAAAATAGGAAACGGATCCGTTCCCTTCCTACCTTTTCTTCTTATGCTTCTGGTCGGGATACTACCTTCAGCTTCCATTACCTCTTTTCACCCAAATAAGCGACTTACCTATCTTTTGTTTTCTGTTCCTGTTTTTCGTCACCGGCTCAGCCTCAATATTTTGTCGCTATTTTCTTTCTGATAGCGACAAAATTGTAAGGTTGAATTCTATTCTTCGGTTCTCACAGTTTCTTCAAATTTGTTGTTTCACCACTTGGAAATGAACCTCAAACTTGGGTAATTAAACCTTTATTATGATTAATTTGTTAATTAACGGAGCGGCAGCAATGTCAACAACAATTACATCAACAGTAAAATTTCGAAAATATCAAAGGACAACTTTCATGAAGAAATTATAATACGAAAAAAGGAGAGATAGGATTATGCAATAAAGAAAAATTGATATACCACGAGCTGGACCATCCGACCGAGCTCATGGCTGCCCATTATTTGAAATGACTTTTGTACTCAGGAACCTCTTCTTCTTCATGGATGGAGGATCCTGGTATCGTTTTCGGGCTACAAGAAAGATCCTTGGTTGTTTCAGAAGCATGCGTCTTTGTTAGCGCATGAGATTGTGTTTGTGGTTAGCATGATGAAAGAGAGCTTTTTGTTAAAACTCACTGACTTGATAGACCAAAATGATTTCAGAATCGACTACAACAAATATGCAATGTCAAATTTAAAACAAAGGAATCACTGATTTTTTTCTTTTATCCTCGCGATTTCAGCGACAGCCAGTTTCACAAAATATTAGTGTAATAATGCTTCTTCAGATTACATTGTGAAAGATTGTCTCTCGAAGTACATTTTTCTGCCTTCATCGATCTCAAATTAAACAATCTTAATTTCAAAGACATATTTTCAGAATATATAAAAAAAGTAAAATAATTCCAAATTTCCTCTTAAATGTCACAGTTGAACATTGAATGCATAAAACTGAAAAGAAAAAAAGCGAATCATTAGTCAAATGTGTTTCGTGAATTAGTGCTACTTTTTATCAATTTTTGATCAAAATGTCTGGCAGAATGATAACTTGAAAAATACCAAAAAACAAATAAGATATAAATTTGTTTCAAAAATCTTCAAACCTGGAAAGATTCCATAAAACATGGATCATTGAAAAATTCAGATGGTAATGGATTTGTCGTAAGATCGATGTAATCTGGAACAGCTGCAATATTTTGAGAAATAGAATCAGTACAGAAAAGACTATAAAAATCTTACTAGTCTCTCAGTGTAAAAGAACAATACCTGAATTAATAACGTTCAAATCAAGCTCTTTTTCTGCTTCGGCCAATATCTGTTCGGGTGGAGTAAGTACAAATGATTCGACGGAATCCAAAAAAGAATTTGACATTGCTAAATCTTCATCGATGTTACCAATGTCTTCTTTGTAATCTTCATTCCATCTAATCATAATGCTTGATGAATTTAAAGGAACTGTTTCCTGAGATGAAATTGAAGCTTGAAATTCCTTCCTCCACTTACATTTTGCTGCAAATTTTTTGGTGGCTTAAGTATTTTGAGCAAAACATGTAATTATTCAAAGAAGAAATCATTCCAGCTAAATAGTATTTATACTTCCATTTATACATTTATTATTTTATTTCCTTTTATAGTATCTAGAAGCGTGACTGCTTCATTATCTTTTTTGTTTTTGCTATATACGAATTTAAACTACTATACTGAACGGCGCACCTTAAAGTAGTGCTGTAATGATTCTGCTAATTATTTTATAAAAGAGTAAAATGTTTCAAAAATAAATGCAAAATGAACAGTTTTGCATGCACTAATTTGCTTTAGAGAAACCAATTTATTTCCTGAAAAGGGTTGTGTTATACCCAAAACATAAGCCACAAAATGTGGAACTTCACTAAAAATCGTAGATATGAAATACCCGCACTGGACGATTTACGATTTCGTTTTCTTCTTGGTGTCTCTACAGTATCAACATTATTAACTGCCACATTTTCCAAAAATTCCACAACAAGATAATGCCCTCTTTCATTCGCTACATCCAAAGGTGTACGTCCGAGCTAGAAAATTCTATATTATTCCAAACATGAAACAGGAAAAATTTTACACCCCAATTCCCATCTTGCAAACATACTTGATCACTGATTTTACTTTTTGCGCCAGAAGATAATAATAAATCAACCACATCCAAATGACCTTCGCGGGCAGCCAGATATAAGGGTGTTTCTCCCTAAAATTTCAAAATAATGTCAACAATGTTATATTTCAAGTGACATGATATATGACCGAACTCGGATGGCTACAAGATTATATAAATTGATGGATATGCGATCAAAATAGCAATAACGAAAAGGATTTATAAAAAAATCAAAACAATCAACCTTGCTGTCTTTGGTGTTCAATTCAAGACCAAATCTATATAACAACAGTAAAAGATTAACGCGTCTATTAAGTGCAGCATAATGAAGAGGAGTACGTCCGAAAATATCGATTAGAGTTGGATCATTCTTTTCGGATAATATCTCGTGAGAAAAATCATAATCGTCAAAATATGATCCTGCCTGTTTCTGAAATAAAAAATACGATCCTTCTACAAAGAAATGATACAAATTTCTCTGCTGCTTTTCAATTAATTTTCTTTTACATACCAATGAAGGATCAAACTGTTGAACATTACCAGACATTGCAAACACTGATTGTGATAAACCATTTTGTCTGGAAATGAAAAATCAAAAAGCTGCTGTTAGGAAATATTGGAAATAAAGGAAAAAAAATCTGGAAATGCATAAATAACCTTAACACTAATTAGATCAATTTAATTCACAATTTATCATTTGAATAAAAAAATTAAGCAAAATTTGTGTGTAACTTCGAAAAAGTAATAAAAATAACATACGGAAGCGAAGCCTGTGGGACGAAAGTGCCATTTAATGATTTGGTTTGACAAAAATGCTCGGCATATAAGAAATCGAGAATACAACATGCGCACTGATCAGAGACATGAGTAAATTTAACGGTTAAAGTGAGTGGTATTTGTCCCAAAATATTTGTGGCTCGTAACTGCAAAAACCATATTTAATGAACTTTAAAGATAATGATGATAAAAATTATGAAAAATTAAAAATGTTCAAATATCCCATAAAATAGAAGCAAAATTCTTTATCAAAGACAATGAGAACGATAATGTTACGAGAGCATGAAAAAAATTTTTTTTTAATGATATTTTTCAAGCCCTCGTAATATTATCGTTCTCACAATATTACTCTCCTTAAACAAGCTATAAATGCTCTCCTTAAATAATTGAATTCCGCACACTGGAAAATAATCAGTTGTGCTGTTTTCAGAGATATGGCACATACATGTGAGAAAAATGGCAATTCCTCATGTGTTTGAAAAAATTTGAACAATTTTGATGATAGACATGGAAAATATTTACATTGCATCGATGCGTATTTAGCAATAAGCGAATAATCTGGTCATTGTTAACAATCACAGCATGATGCAAAGCTGTATTATTATCCGAATCAGAACAATTTACATCAGCTCCATGCCGCACCAAAAATGACACCGATTTGATGTCATTACATTTTATTGCTTTTAATAAGTCCGGTCCCAAATGACAATATGTATCATTGTCTGTAATACTCAGCATTATAATTAATGTAATTTATTCAAGCTTTTGCATATATCTTGAACTTCGATTTGATTTCTGTGTCTAAATACAAATTGTTTCATAAAAGCCTAAATAATAATTACAAGTAGCCTGATCTGGGAGGCAGTAAGTACTTTGTAAATAAAGGTAAAATGATGAAAAAGCAGTAAATTTTTTAAACTATATAAAGCCAGTAAAATTTCAAAAAAGCTTACCGCTGAAGTAAGCATCCAGATTGACTAGTATTTTCTGCTCATTGTTTTCTGTCAGCTGGCAATAATTCATGAGCTAAAAAAGACATATTTACAACAGATTTGAACTTATGCAGAATCTAAATACTGCATTATAAACTAACGTCTTCCGGTTGTGATGGTAATCCATCCTGCTGACAAGCATTCTCACTGAAAAGAGAGTCTTCAACAGATGATGGTTTTGACCGGTCGATGGCATTATTTTGCAAAGAATCTAAAAATAAAAGGATCAAACACTCCAATGATGAAAACTTGAAGAATTTTTGAGTAATAAATTTTACGATATGCAGTTTATCAGTGAATGGTTACTAAAATTTTAGATTCTGGTGTTTGATGAAATGTAAAATAAAAGTTATTATAAGGATGAATGATTAATATCAATCAATTAATCTTTTCATTATTTACTTATTTATATTGAAAATAACAATGCTTTATATGGCAGTTGAAGGAAATGAAAGCTTGTAACGATCTGTCGGCTCTAATAAATAAATTTTAAACTTCCTCTTAATATCACTTTGTATAGAATGATTAATGCAGAATACTATTAAGCCTCCATCCAATTAGCTATTATAGAGATTTGAAATTCTTTAATATCCAGAACAGTGAGATTCAAAAAATATGCCATTGGTAAAAGTAAAGCAAATAACATTAGAAGCTATAAAAACTATTCAGCATTGTATAGTTACTATTCAGCACTGTATAGTTACTCTCCATCCTATTTCTTTGGTGCAGTTACCTGTGAAATTTTGTTTGCAAGTTCAATTACAAATGTATAAGACTACTTTCAAAATCAATTGCGATTTGAACTTAAAAATACAAAGAGTTCCTAAGTGCTAATTTTTTAACATTGCATTACCTTTAATAATTCCAACCTTATTATTACATCTTTTCTAATTATTTTTACTTCAACAACAATGTAACAATTTTTTTTTTTTTTTTTTTTTTTTTGTAAAGAACATTTGCGTTTTTGTGAAGATACACATATTTTCTCACATTGTAAATTCATAAAACGCAAAAAAAAAAAAAAAAAAAAAAAAAAACTGAGGAAAAATACATTATTTAATTATTTTGTTATGTATTAGATGTCCATCATCTCTAAATATAGCCAATTTCTTCCCATACAATAACACAATTTCCATAGTGATCTGTCATTATTTTGGATTATTATATCTCGCACATTATGATCTAGTTTTAATTTTAAGTTTCTTCAGTCATAGTTAATTTATCTAAATAATTATGACTATATAAATTCCATAAAAAAACAATCAAGTATTTCAAAAAATCGGCGTTAATGATTTGTTATTATTGACATAACAGTGCTGTTCATAATAATGTATACTTACAGTTATCGCGAACTACAAGATGTAGAAAGTTTTGAATGAAGTGGTTTTGCTGAGAGAATTTATCACACATCTACAAAATTATTTCAAATAAATATTCAGTATATCTCATTTAATTCAAAACTTTCACATTTTGTAATCTCTGATAACTATAAGTAGTCAAAGTTCAGTTTGATTCAAAATAACAATAAAACTAACGCGGTATTTTCCAAACAGGGGCATGATTTTTCCCGATATTCCGTTTCTTTAGAACATCATAAAAACCATAAATTCCACAGAAATACGATAAAATTATTACAACTAGGATAAAACACGTAATGAGGATGGCAATGACAGGAAAAAAACGGTTTTTGATAGAAACCGTTCTACCATTTTCTATGAAAAGCCTTTCAACAGTAACGTCACCCAAGCTTATTCGATCCTTGCCCTAGAATGATTATTTTAGCAATATTCATCGAATTTAAACTGGGAAAAAAAAATCAGTGCGGTAAAATCAGTGAGACAAACATAAAACTTGAAAACCAAAAATAACTTCATCATAGAGAGCGGTATGAAGATAAGCAGCGGCACTAAAAATGTCCGTGAAACATGGTAAAACATTTGTTTTACTCAGATGAAGACGTTGTTCGCAAAATGTCAAATCAATATTCACGTAAAGCAAAACACCCGTACTATTTCTGAAAATTTTTCAAGTCGATGAATTTGGTTCTTATCCTACGGCTTATGGCATCACCTTAAAAACTACTAGTTATTTGAATTTTATGAAAATAAATAATAATGACTTGTTCTTAATATCACATGGAATAGTTGAAAACTAGAAACTAGCAATAATCTCAGGATCTGATAAATATACATTGTCAAAAATTATCGCCATAACGCACTGTCAAAAAGTATCGCCACAACATATATTCTGAAGATGTTACGAAAATCTGTTCTTTATAAATTGATAAAATTCGGAAAGTTTTAAATAAGCAGATATACGTCATATATACCCATTATAAATCTTTTTCAGAACAATGTACACATTGAATTTCGTCTTTTAGAATTTTTAAAGAATATAAAGAGATCAACAAACATGAAATTCCAGTTAAATGAGAAAATTTATTAATATCAAAATGAATGAGAAAACATCTAATTTTACCTTGATATTTTCCACTGTTCCTTCAAATTAATCTCTTTTCCAGCTCCATTTTCAAATAACCATTCATAAATTCGAGCCTTATTGTTATTGTTATCTAGGGCAAAATATACTGGACTGTGCAATTTCTGGAAATTGAGATTATAATTTAGTCATTTTTCTTTGAAATATTTTAACCTCAATCGTAGTAAGTATTTTGTATTGGATGCATCCATGATTTTATTCCATTATATATCTCATTATTATTTTTTTTTATTACATAGAAATACTTTATTTTTGGCAACTCACCTGTGCAAGCTTTGCAAGAAGTGAATATATCTTGTCAAGAACTTTAGTCGGCGACCCGTCGAAAATGATGCCAATCGTATTGCTCTCTGTTAAACTGTGAAAAAACATATTCCTATCACAATCCATACCGTCATATCCGCATTCTGCTACTGCACACTTTTCATCGCATTTACCATCCAAATAATGCAAAGCGCAATAATCAGCAAATCTAGATGGAACGGTGAATTTATAAATTATTATTTTTTTTTTTTTTTTTTTTGAAAGTAATTCGTGAAATCAA
>KZ269983.1:166236-183687 GCA_002249935.1 Onchocerca flexuosa | reverse complement strand
TTGAACAAATCTGTTTATAATCAAAAAAAAAAAAAAAAGTACAGCTAGTAAATAGTGTTGCCGCTTACCTACACTCTTGTGTACTTTTGACACAATCGAAGCCATCAAAAAAACACTTTTCATTATTACATTCTTCATTACAGGTTGCATCCGCAAAACGCAGAGCACAAAATTCTGGATGTTCTTCACATCCAGCTCGTAAATAATCATCTCTTTCTGGCACATGTCTTTCACAAACTTCACCGCTAAATCCTATAAAAGAAAAAAAATATGGGATTGCAAATTATTCGGAAGAATAAGTTACATAAATTTCTTGGCTGCAAGACGCTTTAATGTGCTGACCAATAAGACAAATAAATGAGACATACCGTCAATACAAAAGCAGAGATCATCAACACAAGTACCGCCATTTCTGCATATATTTCCAAAGTTACATCTATAAACAATTTTATAAGTCAAGAAAATGAATTAAAATAAAATATGATAAAAAAAATTCAAATTATTCGGTTATGAACTTTACCATAATTTTGCTATAAAGGTAATAATACATTTCAAAGCATATCGCAAAAAATTACGAAATAAGCATAAATTAGAATGAAATTATTTAGCGGCAAGATGTCCAAAAAAAGGAAGCACAATAGCTGAAAGCGTCATAACCATATTACAAAATCACAGCACCTGTCACTATGTGAATTAAATAAGCTAAAAGGGTTTGATCACATAGAAATCAAAAATTTTTGAAACATAATAAATAACACAAAAGAATAAACCAACTTATCGAAGGTATATTCACAATTTTGACCGGAATATCCCATAGAACAGTGACATATAGCAGATCCATTTACATTTACACACGTACCTGCATTGCAATAATGAGGAAATGTCTTACAAATGTCGACAATTTTTTTTTCGCATTTTTCACCACTATAACCTGCTGAGCATGTACACTGAAATATTCCATTTATATATGAAACTTTCTTCTTAAAAAGGGAAAGTCGACTCACTAAACTTCATTTCATTGCTAATTAATGCTTTTAAATACTGGAACAATTCGTATAAGGAAGTCTTTTAAGAGCGAGAAAATGAGAAATCAAATATAATTCATGCAATTAGTGCTAGATTTATCAAACTGATTTTAAAAATATGGATTTTTGCATTAGTCTTCAAATAATAAGTTTATACAATTGCGTATGAAAGAGGAACAGAATAAAAAAGAAGTGAGAAAGGAAAGATAAGTAAATTACTAGCATGTTTTTTATAGCAGGGTAATTTTAAACCAATTTTGAACAATATAAAATAGTAAATTATCGATGTAAATAACGCCAGCAGTACACAAAACATAATTCATAAATATTCAAAAAGTCAATTGGGGAGCTCATTTTAAACATGTTCAAATTCGGCCTCTCAAATCGACCTTTTGAAACATTTGAAACAGTTTATGTTTAGCATTTACGCTTCACGAAATAAACATCATGGATAGAGAGAACAGCAAAAAAGCGTGGAATGTACGGTTTGACTTCCAGTAACAATGGATGACAGTGGAAAATGAAGTTCTGATTCATAAAATAAGATGAAGCAATGCGTTTGTTGACAAGGCATTGTTTCAGCAATCATCAATGAATGAGTTAATGTTTCATTATATTATAAAACTTGTTTTTTTTTTTTAAATTATAAAATTAATTTTTCTGAAAACAATTAGAAAAAGAGATAGGAAGAAGCTAACCACAGCTGAATGGGTTTCATTTGTGCTTTGTTCCATACACATTCCTCCATTTAAGCATCGTTCCGTTGGATCAAAGCAATTCGGCAATATTAGCAAAGATTTCAATAGTGCCAATATAACAATTATAAGTATCATAGCGAAAACGTACTGAAATGATAGTATGACAGAAGATATTAATAATGCATACAGTATGTTTCACTGAATCACTCTCTTTAAACCGATAATAGAAATGCTGAAGTTTTATCGTATTTGCCGACTCTTACAGAGTTTTAAAGATTTTCAACGGAATACAGTAGGAAATTGGGTTAAAAGTTACAGTATTAATAATTGAGATGATCGAGAGGCATAAAACATTATCGATCATTAAAGTAAAAGGCACTGGTTCTTTTAATAAATAAGGCCGTGTCGTGAAATAGTTCCTATAATCATCAAAGTAAAGTATTTTCTTGTATTTATTTTCACACCAAATTGATCGTATACTTGTTTAGATGCTGCTGATATTTGCTGTTCTAAACTAGGTGTGAAACACCTAGGAATGTAACATCATCACCAAGCGAATTTGCTTTTTAGTTGCTTCATTGTTTTCTCAATTGTTATTTTCAATGTCTTTTCAACTTTCCACTCTTTTCAATTCACATTTCTCCCAATAATCTCAATCACTACTACTGTAACTTGTAACCCGATTTCCTATTGCCTTCCGTTGAAAATCGTTAACATTCTGTTAGAATCGAGAAATGTGATAAAACTTCACATTTCAGTATCTGTTTAATCACTAGTAAATTTACTGCAGCATTATTGCTTCCTTGCTTTCTTCTATCATTCTTATCATTGAATAGATAGTTGAGATAAGATGGCCAAAGAAGTCAACATATCAACCTGCCTCTCGCACACCTTAACATGTCTTTTGTCTATCCCACCTACTTATCGATAGATCACACGCAAAACACGGCTCCCGGAATGAAAAAAAGCCGCCCCTTCATGATCAGTTCCACTGCACTTCTTTCACTAATTGCTAGTTGATATAGAAAATATCTTCAGAGTGATACCGCGGTACTTCTTGTCGGTTTACCAAACATGTTTAATGGTAAAGACTAGAAAAAAAGCGGATCAAGACAATCGGTTAAATTATGGACTTCATCGAATTGATCTCTTTTATATAATCAATATTTAATTGGTCCGTTTTACACGTCCACCAATTTAACATTGAAATAGAATTGAAAAATGATAGATGAGATAGTATTTTCCAATGCTGCAATGACATAATTTTTGATTTACTTTGGAATCAATTAGATATTCATAGATTACTCTTATGATATTATTTATTTCCTATAAGAGACTTTGAAGTTCGCATCGTTGCATCCTTTTCGGAAAGGCAAGTTGAATTTTTCTTGATGAATTTTACATATTATATATTGTTAAGAGTAGAACAGATAGAACATCCTTACTGAACTCATAAATTTCGCTACTACTAAAATGCCAGCAGAAGTTAGATCTGCTGTTCCATATTTATATGCCTTCTCCACTTATTCCGCAACAATTTTGTTGCCTTTTTGTTAATCGAAGTTTGGTTTTTTTTTTTTTCGAAAAATCAGTTAAATTCTCCATTTATTCTTGTTATAAAAGGGAAGACTTAATTGGAGTACCATGTGCCTGCTTACTAGTCTTAGCTGGGTTCAGATAATGTCTCTATTTATGATATGAGTTTCAATGTGAATCGGATGGTTCATGAATAATAGTACAGGTAGGAGATAAGTTTGTTCCTTGGGATAAAAAAAGAGAAAAGCTTTATGCTATGATCTTCCAATCACTATTTTGAAGTGGCTTGAGATGAATGAATGATTCAGAAGAGAAGTCAAGCAGGGCGTCTTAGAGAGATTGATTAAGTCAGTTACTTGATCTTTGTTTGAAAAATACACTCATTCTCATTTATTGCTGTTTGCTCTTAAGGCTCGAAATACCAAAGATTTATTGCGGGACCCTTTTTCTAAATCCAGAAATGGTCGAATTTCACTCTTTTCTCCACCATATTCATTTTTTTGCTCATCAATTTCAGCTTTTCAAGTTCACTTTCCACTGGTTTAGTTGTCTCATCCAATGCACCGCTGAATATAAGATCCCGATATAATGCACATCGTTTACCTGCTGATTGCTCATTGTACTGTTGCCTGTAAGAATTATTCATATTCAGATTTGTTTAACCATATCATCATAAGATTAGCCTATATATTAAGTGAATAATTAATGAATGCACTTAGAGTATCAGAGTATATGTTTATTTTACCGCAAATTTGTGTCATGATTTAACAACGTTAAAAGTAGAATAATTGGAAATCCGAACGATCTTAACATAATGGTCATTGTAAGTATGGATTTTGCTTAAGACTTGTACTGATAAACAGGCTAAATATGATGTCGAAATATGAACTAACACAAATTTCCGATAATTGTCTCTCTTAATCTAAAGAATGCTAATTGCAATATTTTAACCATCAAAAAGCGAAACCTCACTGCATAATGATAGCATGTGACAGGAGGAAAGTAAAATTTTCTTGCTCATTCTACTAGCATTTCTTGCATCAAAAATGACATAGTTGTCAAAAAATTGTTTTAACTCATGTCTTGATATGATCTGGTTGATAACATTTATTTTATCAGTTTTATATCACACATCATAGATAGTATCTTGGGAAAGCAATTTCTTAACCGATCTTTGAAGTGAAATATGTAAGATGGATACAATTTTTCTTCGATACTTAGTAATTCCTACAAAAGTTTCAATATTTCAATACAATGAGTTTATAAATTACGTGGATTCTTACTCAAACTGTTCCTCGTGAGCATCAATGATTACAGAGCGCACTGCAATTTTTAATTTTTCCAATTCTGGGCATTTCGGCAATGTTAGTATTTCCACTAATTCATCTAGATCTAGACTTTTCCATTTCTATAATTGTTTCTTTCATTAATTAATGCATAAGTAATTTCATATTTATGCAAGAATATTTTCGCTTTACATAATAAAAAATTCGAATACTGACAATTTGCAGAACTTTTGGAAGCAAATAACTTCCGATATTATATTGCAAATCAGATTCATTCAAGAAAACTCTAATATATTGAAGAAATAACACTTTGACAATAACTATCAATAAAGCACGATTAATTACTTGCTGTTCGAAAGAAGGCTGTTATTATGCAAGCATTCCTCTCTTAATGCTCTTATCTTCTAGATTATCAGCTTGCCAATTCTACATTCATTAAACACGGCAAGCTATTTCTTGTTTTGCCATTTGAAACTAATTCCTCTTTTCCTATGTCTCGTTTTTTTAATCTCGGTGGAAGAAGTTTTATAATTCCCATCAAAATTTTCTCAAGAGTTTTTGCAGGATTTTTTTGCGACGAAATTATCCAATTAAGAAATTTCAATCTGGATAAGAATTAATCAAGCTTATTTTTGGTTAGATGCTTCTACAAGACTTTATGCATTAATTTTATCCATATTAGATGTTTCTTTAAAGTCAGGATCAAGCGCTATTTTGTTAATGAATTAGTAAAGAAACATTACGAATCAATGAAAAAAATTAGAAAGAAGTTTACAGCGAAAATGGCGGATTCAAGTTCTATAGCAAGAGTTTCGATAACTATATCCATGTTAATCGGTTTTAGTATGTAAAGTAATTCGATTGTCTGACACATTTTTTTAATATTCTGCTGCAATTCCTCACGGAACCAATTTTGCAGTGCTAAGGAAAGTGCCTGAAATGGAGTTAACCTAGGAACATCAAAACAAAAGTAATGACTACAATTTGGTGATTATTAATTGCCTAATTCGTTCGGTTTATTAACTACGAATTTGCATATGTTGCTTTAACAGTTAAGTTGCTTTATCAAGAAAGTATTAAAGCAACATATGCAAATTAGTAGCTAACGCAAGTCGAAAAAAGTGTTAAATTTCTCAAGATATTTAACATCTGGAGAAGGCATCAAGTGATGCAGACTTACATAAGTTACGATATCACCGGAATAGTTTAATCTTGTGTGATTGATGGCTGAATTTTCATTGATTAAACGGTTGAAATATTTGGTACCCATGTAAAGTATCCATTTTGGATACAAATATGAATTTATATTTAACAGTTCGTGCTTTCTGTAAATTATTGTCAGCTTCAATTATTTGCTCCGAAATTATTTCACAATTTTAAAGAGATTCTAAAATTGGTAGATTTAATCAATATAAATACTGGTAAGCTTCGAAGTTTAGGCTGCTCCAAAGTTCTGCAGATGTTAATTGTCGAAGTTTGCCTTTCCGCTTAACAAATTCCATGAATTCTGTTGCCTGATATGTGATAAGAATCCTGAAACTAATCAAGCCATTTTCATATTCCATCGATGTAATGATATTGTGCACTGATTCCAAGAATGGATCCATACCACGTATGAAAAAGGTGTGTTCGAAATCTCTTTCCTGCGTTTCATTCAGTATTGCTGCAAAGGTTCGGTATTCTACGCTAATGATACTTCACTAACATGTTTTTCAAAATCTTTTTAGATTCCAGCAAATATTATACTTGAAAACGAAATTGATACTGCTATTGACTATTAATTCTGGTTTACCCTGTAGTCTCGCAGATTTGAAAGTTACCTAACTTCATTTTTTGCAAATATTACACTTTACTATTTGTTAATGAAGTATTTTCACTGGGAATTCATCTACTATTTTAAGTAAATTTATTGAAAATTCAAATTTGATATATGTTTTTTGTTTCATGATGAAATGATAGGAGCTACAAAATTTCATTTTGGTTTTCCTATATAAGATCACTAGTAATTATATTCATGAGCGATTTAAATTTTGTAGATACGAAACAGAACTTATTAAATATCCAAATGCTAGTCATTGAATATCCAAAAATCACCGATTCTCTGTTATATCAAAGTATATCGTTACATATGAATGCTGCAAGTTTTACACCATTTGCTCGATTATAATTTATGCATAAATTAGAGTATTATATTTAAAAAAATTAAAAGTTAAAAATCATACTGTCTGCATCTGCACTATTATTAGCATCTTTCGAAGCACCGAAACCTATTTTAATTAATCCGAAAATTTTCATACGCTGTTCATTTTGACAAGTTACTATCAGTGTTGGATTTTTTGGATGAAGACCCGCTACATCGATTATAATTTCACTGGAAAGTATTTGGACTTCGTAAAATGTAGAACTCTGGCATAAATAATTAAAATTTCTAGAATTTAAATCGGTTTAGAAATGAAGTAAAAAAGGCTGAATCTAATTTGCAATTGTATGAAATTTTATTTTGATGTATGATTTGATTTATAGCTATTCATATGATTTCTTAAATAGATAATTTTTGATGATTTGGAATTGTGGTTGCCCGCATTTTATCTGTTTATTTTCATATTTGGACACTTTGAAAAAAGAAGTTTTCATTCTAGTAAGTCTTAAGTGAAAGTTTTCCAATTTGAAAATTAGTCACAACGGCGTTAATATTTCTGCGGAAATCTTCAGATTTATTGTTGTCAGAATACGATGTTTAGAAGTAGAAAGTAAGTTAATTAACATTGTTATTTCAAGTGAAAAAGTTAAGATAAGTGGGTGTATATAAAGAGAGGGAAAATTGGAACTTTTGGAGAATCTTTTCCACTTACAATTCCATTGAGCGTGGACCGTTGGCGACAATAAATGGTACTTGGCATTCGGCGCGAAGCAGCATTTTCGCCGGAAAGTTTATTTTAGCATCAAATATGAAAAGAGATGGCACTCGCATCAAGCGTCTCCTTGGAACTGTTTGCAAACCCATATTTTATTTAATAAGATAGTCCTATTTATGTTTTGAAAATCAGTAAAAATGATGGCTCGCAAGTCATTTCTCAATTTATATTAATTTTTTGGAAAGTTTTGCATTATTATTAATTTGAATGTTGAAAATTTGCATTTGTCCTAGTATAATTTTGTTACGAGATGAAATGGAAAATGAATATTTTACCATTGGATGACATCATCAAAGTTATGTCTACGACAGGTTATGTCCGTTTTCCCTATTGTACCTTCCTGTCACTTTGCCCGGAATTTAGGGTAGTTATGTCATCCGGAATGGATTAATTTTGTTTCAAAATAGGAACTAAAGATATTCTTTATTTTATCTGCAAAAAACATTACTATATAGTGATTCGCGATGAAAATCCATCTAGATGGATTTTTGCTAACTTTGAAATGGCGTGGGAAATATTGCAGTTAAAGAAGTCGCTTTGAATGATTTTCCTTTTTGAATCTAAATTTCAAGTTTTTATTTATTTTTTGGTCTTTCGACAACTTTATCACTCTAAAAAAAGAATACCGAGAGGCATTCATTATGAATTCTTTTGATTTCACTGAATTTTACGAAGCTACAAGTGCAAAGAAACGAAAGGTGAGAAAATAAACAAATCAGACCAAAACTATTTTATAGTGACTTTAAAAGCAAGCATTTGGTGACACAAACGAGTTATGATTGCATTATCAATGACTAAAATATAATGGAATTCGCTCTATAATTGTCCTGTTTCTTACTTTGTTAAACAGCAGTGAGTCCATTTACCTTTTCGGAATATACTTTGCGACATTTTGCTGAAAAAAAAATCTTGAACTGATTTTGTTGTTTGTTTTTCTTTTAAAAACAAGTATCAGAAGATAAGTTGAAAATAAAAAATATTTGCGAAAAAATTCACTTGAATCTTACCAAAAAGCAAATTTAATATGAACAATCTAATTTTTTGATAGATAAGTTAAACATATAAGTTAAACATAAGAATATGAAGAAAACAGTTTCTTACAAATTTGATTTTTATTTAGACGAGCTTAAATTACAAGTAACGAACTTTTTTCAAAATTTTTCATTTGAATAACCTGAAATTGATAAAATATATACCACTGACATGATTGGCATGCGGGTACCAAGTTTCTACCGATGGAATGCTCGATATATGATTTCGGTCTAGTTGATTTGTCGAACACAAATAGTGC
Source organism: Onchocerca flexuosa (assembly GCA_002249935.1). Taxonomy (NCBI): domain Eukaryota; kingdom Metazoa; phylum Nematoda; class Chromadorea; order Rhabditida; family Onchocercidae; genus Onchocerca; species Onchocerca flexuosa. Next base: position 174,936 of record KZ269983.1, on the reverse strand, counting down.
CAAATAAACAGCATTAAATGCAAATTGACTGAAATTATTGGTAGTCATAGTTGCATATTATAAAATTTCATGACCTGCTAATTAATTTAAAAATTTACTCAGGAATTGTTAAACAATTTATTTCTTTTATATATACAATTAGGCATGTTTTGGCTAGAAAAAATAATTGATGTTAAAAAGGGTTGAATAAAAAATGAATGCGCAAATAGTGAAAGTTCGAAAGAAAATAGGATATTGCAGAAATTGTCCAATTTGTGAAAGTAAGATTTTTTTTTACTGTTAGAATAACTAATCTTTAGTCAGAAGATTAATTAAGTTAAACTAGCTAAGTTAAAAAATTAATTTAATCAGGAGACTAACTTATAATAGAAAGATGGCGCAATTGACAAATTAGCAGCAAGAATTAATCAGAAAAAGTAGTGATATGCCTTGATTAACAGATAAAAAATTATAAAAAAATTTATGACAGTAGAGAATTATATAGAATTGCATTGCTTTCTATTAGATTTATAAGTTTCGAAATATTGGTACCAGATTTATATGTTCAAATTTTCCCAGATAAGTGATAATAATTATCATTTAATCATTTGATAATTGTCACTTAACCACTTTCTTAATCTTTGGAATGGGTATTTAACTTCACATGATATTTATACATGCAGCACCTGAAATAAAGTGCTTGTGCAAGCATTCGTGCCGAGAAATGAAGTGCCTGCTCCTGAACATTCGGCATTCCGAATAATATTATCAGTCGATACATGTTCTCCGGTGTATTCAATATTATACAAATTAAAGCAATCGCTAACCATCTCCATAATGTGCGGTTATGCTTATGCTGCAAAATTTGCAAAATCACCGGTTAATTTATACTCAAATATCACGGGCTTATGCACAGTCACGTCTAAAACTACCCACGATTTAGTCAACAAAACTACAGAAACTGCAATATTATTAATTTGTTGAAGTTTGAGAAAGTCTCATCATCGTTCTAAAATAAGTATTTTTAGTTCGATCGATCACTATGCAAATTCATTACTTTTTCACTGATTAATCGCTTTTTTATAGAAAGTAATTGACGAAACATGTCCTCTGCCAACATAAGGACAAGATGAGTATTTAATTTTTCCAATTCAATAATTTTTGCCTTCTTAATCTCATGAGAATAACATTCTTCCATCATTTTTAAAATGAATAAAAATATTAAACTTACTCGAGTAAGTATCTGGCTATTTTTAGAGCATACACAATCAACAGTGAGGGGTTCAAAAATTTGTTCAGATTTTTTTTGTGCTGAAAACATTTGCATTAAGCCAACGTTACACGATCCTGTCCTGCAATGACATCTATATAATATTAATTAAATTTATTATTAAAACCATTCAGTCTTAAATTTTATTTTCCCAAAAATTTGGTTTTGCTATCAATTAAATTTAAAATCAACTAAAAAATCGATTGTAATTTTTTTGAAATTTAGCATTGGGATGTTTAATTATAGAAAAAAACTGCTTATGCAGAATATTTGCATGGAGACTAACTAAGACTTGAATTTGGACTTAATTTTTTATTTTCAATTTTTCGTCAAGTAAAAGAAAATTTAATTACTTACACAACAAAATAACTAACGTGCTCTTGATGAGGACAGAAATATCCATAATAAAAATAAGTAAGAAGGGAACACAAAATGACCAGGTACATTCAACGATATGGAATAAACGATTCCAAGCAATTGATCGAAATATTGCATGCTGGATACAACCGAATTGAGTAGATTGAACGGCTAATAGAAGCCAAGCATTCAATGCCATTGAAACTATCTTCAATTTATCGGGTTTTATGAAGCAATCTTGAATTGATTTCTGAGCTTACCAAAACCGTAAAGAAATGGAAAAACTGAATTTTCAGCAAAATCATTTGCATTCAGTATTTGGCAATTATTTTTGGATTAACTATGTATGTTTCATTCGTTGTGGTGAAATGATATTGCTCAGATTTTAGAGACATTGGAAAAAAAAAAAAAAAGAAACGATCCAAACCTTCTGATCATTACAATCACTACAATTTGTCTCTATTTGAAAAAAAAATGTATTCTTTATACCAAAAAATGCATTATTGTAAAATTCAAGAAAATGCAAAAATAAATAAAACTGACAACAATAAATGACAAAGCTCGACAAGGCATTTGCCATAGTCGAAGATGGAAGAGCGGATGTCGTATTGCGAGGTAACGAAGTGTCGAAAGCAAAAGCCATGACCAAACAGAAATACCCGTTACTGTATGTGTCAAAAATAATACCACCTGAAATTCATATTCCTCAAAGTAAATGAAGATAAACAAATGGTTGAACAGAAAACTTGTCATCTAATATGGGTAAATAATTGAATAAAGTCAAAAAACAGTTAACGATCGTTTGGATGTTACTGATTTGATCTTATCAATATTTTGATATGAGTATGCTAGGAAGAACTGATTCAAATTAGTCCAGCCTACGCTGAAGTTAATTCTACTTACAAATTATCCTGAAACCAAATTTAGTCAGGAACACTTAACAAAGTGTTCGCATGGTTTGCTTAAACATAGAATAATTTGTCATTTATCAATTGCTTAAGAGTCAAAACTTATATGCTATGAAATTCGGATGCAATTTTTTCCAAAAATATCGAATTTAAAAATAGGATGGAGCAAAAAGAACAAACTTAATTAATAATAAAGATGAAAAATGAAATGTTTAGAAAAATTTAGGAATTTTCCAGTTTTACTTCATCTTTAGATCTCTTACTAAAATTGCAAAGAAATCAGTTTCGTTTTTAATTCTATTCGATACTTGTTTTAGCAGATCATTATCACTTTGACATTTCTCACCTTCATCTTAATTAGCAGTTCTATTTCGTTTTTTGCCAATTTTTTATTTTCTCTGCTACTTTCTTCAACTTTTGCCCAAAATTTTTTTACGTAATTGATCAGGCAACTTTAAATCACAGCAAAAAATCTTTTAATCATCGTAGATGATAATCCAAGCTGGTTATAAATCTTCCCTTGCCAATCCCGATGCACAAAATAATGATTTTTAATAAAATGAAGCAAAAGGAAAAGATTTATTGCTTTTGATGTGTGAAAAAAAAAGAAGAGAAATGATCCAGAGAGTAGGAGGAAATTCGGAATTTTGCTAATAGCTATTACATTATTAATATTTATAATAGAACTCATTCCGTCAGTCTTTCTTTGCTTGCTGTTATTTGAGACAAATTTTACAGATATTTAAAATCTTAAATGATATTTTGCTTTTTACATAGCAATAAATAATATCATATGCTTACTCTTCTTCCGCGACCTATCACTGCAATACAAGGAGAAATGAAGTCAGAGTTTATTAGAAAAGTAATAAATTTTAATTTTCTCAAAACTCTGGTTGGCCTTTCATTGTACATCGATAATTTTTAAACATCTCTCGCTCCTCGACATTTTTCTAACTATCAAGAAAGTCGAGAGGTCAGTAATGCTTTTTTATTTTGCTGTTCCGTTGCTGAAATCATCTGGATATTTCCTCTCAGCAGAGCGTTTACAGATTCTGGCCGGATATGTGTTATAACTAAGATTCTGAATAAACAATTCCTTATATTGAGAAATGATGCAACCTGATTTATCTTGTTAATGAAGTACTGGAATTAAATTGCGTTAAGTTTTATATCAGTTATTTGAATCCACCTTTCTGTGATGATGAGACGGATGTTTAAAACGCAAGCATAGCTTTAGACTGAAAACTGCAAAATAATTGTAGTACCTTGCAAACGTAATGCATAAATATTTCATTGCCATTAAGTTGTGGATATAACTGTATGAGATTCTGCGACAATATCAACAGTAAAGAACAAAGATCAGCAGCCGCCATTGAGCAAAGTGCTATACCAGTACCATTACGGTATCTTTCGCGATCATTCCTGAAATGATTTTGGTACTTTTGTTTGAAAATTTTTGGTTATTTCAAAGTCTAATCGTTCTTCGATTTTCTGTTCTATTGAGCGAATATTTGCTATAAAAGTTAATTAGTAGAACTGGAAAAAAAAACTTCATAAATATAATAACTATAAAAAGTAGCTTACGCTAAATTCAAAAAGCAAATCAAATTTTTAAACTTGAAGTGGACAATTGCCCACTATATAAATACATTTCCTCATTAAAGAATATGTCGGGCTGCTTTGAAATTGAACAAATAATAGAAAAAAGTGCCAAACGATTACTTAGCCAACTTTTTCATTCGAATCAACACATAAATATTTGCTGGAATGCCGACAATAACAGCAATGAAGTAAATAAGTAATGTTACTGCAGCGACATTCCTTATGATCGGATCGTTTGCCAAGAAATCTTGTTCATCCATGTACTGTAATAAAATTGCTCTGTTGAACTTTTTATTCCCTTTTGCAAGTTTCTGATCATTTTTTTCCAACATTATCTGTTCTTGAAACAAATACAGCTTTTCATCACAAAATCAGGGATCGATTTTGTGATAAAATGAAAGAGGTCATTATTCTCCTCCAATATGACCACTGGAGCAACCAAAAAGTTTCAAATTAGATTTGCATTTTATTATGCACATTTTTTTTATTTACGAATCCAACTTATCGTTTCATCAAGACTTCATGAAAAATGCCAAAATCAACAGCATTACGAATAACTTCTAGTTCCATAAGAATCTTTCATTAAAAAACTTTCTTACGAAAGTTTTTGCAAGAAAATTTGCCAAATTGACAAGATTAAAAAATTACTTAAATTCTTTAACAATTGAATTTTGTCTCTTACTTCTTAAAATATGCAGGATTTTTTAAAGCAATAACATTTTCCTTAAAAATTTTTTAGGAAAAAAAAAACTAGATATTATAGACTTTTATTCATTTCATAGTTTTTCCATTACTTGAATAAATTATATGACTAACTAGAATAATCTGAAATGAAAATATAAACCGAATATTTTAAATCCCATTCAGCGTATTTTCTTTACTTTGTATAATTCGAACAAATAGTAAGATCTAGTGATAAATCTCCATTTGTTCCTAGAGTTTGTCTTGAGAAATATCTAGACTACAATAATTTCCGTAAATTGCTTAAGATCTATACTATCGAAAATAATCGTGCATAGGATTTCTAAAGTCTGCATTGCACATTCTTGATGACTGATACTGATAAATAATGATAGAGTTTAAAGATTCATATTTCGTTTAAATAAAAAATTAAAGAAATGGTTTCGAAATTTGCAAAATTTTATTTAATATTGAGTTCTTTATTCGCCTGTTTTTGAAAAAGAAAAAAAACAAAAACAAAATACTTACTTTGATGAAGCTGATTGTTATACTTAGAATATTCCAATATTTTTTTGCAATGAGGGCTTGAAAATACTAACAGCTGATTATTTTTTTCAGGCTATTTTCCAGCTTGCTAAACATAACAGTCAATTTCATCAAGGCAAGTGCAGTACTTCTGATTTATAATTCCTTAGAATCAGAAGTCTGTTTTCATTTTATATTTCAATACTAAGCTTAATACGAATCTTTGCTCAAAAAATATGTTTGCTTTGCATGGCTTTGCTCTAATCTTAAATATATTTATCATCTTTTCAAAGCTCAATAATTTATCGTTTCACGGACACAGTAATCTCAATCTATCATCTTTCATGAATCGTTGCATTTTCCAGTTGCAATTTCTGAATAAAGCATATCTCTACAAAACATGTCAAGCTTTCAACATCAAAAAAATAATAATTACAATAATAATTCTGTATCACTGAGATATTGGTTAAGTCTTAAGACTTCAATAAGTAATATCATTGGATTATACTTTGATGTGGTAGATTAAAAAAACCACCTGTGAAGTTGTCAGGTAACAATAATAAATTACGAAATTCAAAAAGTACTAACTTCATAATAATCGTAGCTAAAATTTGCAAAACTGTTGTTGCTTATTATAAGCTTATCGGCATCATTCATTCTGAAAATTCATGAATGTTTCGAATTTTTGAGTATAAAAAAAAGTTAAAACTATTGAAAAACTTTGAATCAAAATTCGAAGAGGAGAAATCGAAGTGGATAATTTGTCAGGAAATCAATTAAGCAAAAGAAATGCATATTTATTTATTTTATTTTGCTGTGTTTTCCTACTTTTTTTTTTAGACACAATGGAAATTAAAATAAGATTTTAAATAATAAAGAGCTTGAGATTTTCCAAGTAATTTAATGGGACTTATATTTTTTTTCTTTTATACTTCTTGAACTAGTGAATAAAATGGTGTATATAAGTATTCTAGAATATCATCACATCTAGAATCTTCTGGTTAAAATACTGATTTTTGCAATTTTATTCAACGCTTGGATTTCATTTCAAAAAAAAGGTTGGCTTACAAATGGTTGGCTTGCAAAAGAAGCAGTTTGGTCTAAAATTAATTATGAAACTTTTGATAGCTTTGTAATTATCCACGTCGTTTAATAAAGATATAAATTTATTTACTATGCTTTTGCGTTCTGATGTGTCTGTTATGAAAAATTTCGTGGACATTATTTATTTCTAAATAAAATTGCCAAACATCGCTAGATTTATATTTTTAAAAATTATGTCAAAATTAAATAATCTTTCTTACTAGCTGTTTCATTAATTCCTTAGTTACTACAAATTTTATGTTTATAGCATTTGTAATATTATGAATGCTACTTTGATGTTATCGATAGAAACGATGTTATCTCTTTATTGATTATAAGTTATGAATTACTAATAACCTCATCAAGATTTATTCCATTTCATCAACAGTTAATCATTTTTCGTTTTTATATTACAATGCAACATTTAGGAAACCATTTCATCGGCAAATCATTTCAGACGTCTCAGTGATTTATTTTATGATCAGATCCTTTCCGATGTATTACAAATTGTTTAAACTCATCATTTCTAAGAAAATGAAAGTACTGCATCTTTCAGAGATTATACTCCTTTTGTTGAAAAAAAAAATTGCTTGAAAATAAACGAATAATAAAAGGAAATTCCTACCATACTGCTGTCAAAAAATATAAATTTTTAAGAATGAGGAAAGATTCTATTGCGAAATTGGCAAAAAAAAATTTATCAAATAAAACTCGGATTTTGAGTATAATTTTAAAAATTTCATAGAAATAATCTTTGCGAACCAATTTTGATTTTTTATTTTAAAAAAGAAAGAAAATTTTTTTATTTTTTAAATTTATAATTTGAGGAATAAAAAAGATCAAATGAATCGTAAAAAACCGATGACAGTGGCAAAATGAGAAAGTTTTTTCCGGAAACTATGCAAGCAGAGAATATGTTGTCAGTTTTTTAGCTTCAAAAAAGGCGAATGTGTCAAGAAGAATCTTTTAAAGGAGCATCTCTACTTCAAACTTCTTAGAAATGAACTTCTTAGAAATGGCAGGCAATATTTTACATTGACGAATGCAAATGATTTGTATTTACTAACTTCAGTGATTAAATAAAAAAGAATTTACATTTTATAAAATGTAAAAAAAAGAAAAGAATTCTTTGCCGAAATCAGCATGAAAGTTTTTTAATGATTTCTTTCTCTAAGTTCTTGCATGATCTAAAAAAAAAACTTGGAGCAGAATTCAATATATTTTTATATGTACAGTTTTGAATGCGAAGCAGAATTGATTATAAAAGTGACAAATTTTTCGGGATTTATATCACTAATATATCTGTTTTTATATTACTAACATAAAAATTCATATTATTGTCAAGAAAAAATTGTTTATTACTGATATAAAAGTTTTTGTTGTTGTGAAGAAAACATTGCACACTAACTCCACCATTTTTTCTTACATTTTTTTGTTTGAATTGATCAAAATAAAATTTTTCGTGTATTATTGCTATATAGATCCTTTTCATATGAAAATAAATCCATGATCCAAATTTTATAAAATTATTTTAAAATGAACAAAAACAAGGACTGATGGAAGAAACTTTTGAATTTTCTAAATTATATTGTAAAAAAGATTGGTCTTTGAAGTCATAAACAGACATCATTTAATCCCAGAGCTCAACATGGATTATAGTTTCGCAAGAACTTTCTTGAAAAACCAAAAATTTATCAGACTGATATCGTATAGATATATTCGATAGATCTCATTGCAAAACCACTTTTTGCAAATCCAGAAATAAATGATGCCCATTCAATAAAAAAAGTGACTATCTTGATTTTTAACAAACCAGATTTTCCGTCGATTCCGTCGTTTTGAAATAATTAGATTTATTTGTTTTTGAAACTCTGTATTAAATTTGGCTTCAAAAATTTCACTTTTAATGTTAGACTTTTCTGCTTCCTGAAATCTTCATCCAATTGTCTATATAAATAAAAATGGAAATGCCTCCTGTTACAACGCAATGGACTCCTCAAATTTTCCACCGATTTTTTTCAAATTTTGGCGTAAGCTTCCATCCGGGTAGGAGAGTGCCCTTAGATAAACATACTTGTTTTATTTCACGTGTTACGTGGGGAACAACTAAAAGTACGTGAGAGGGCGGAGTTTATTGATCCCGCCTTCCTTTTTTCTCTGATTCTCCTTCTTTCCCTTATCTCTCTAATAGTAAAAATGATAAACCTTCCTTTTTTCCCTCATTCTCCTCCTTTCTCATATCTCTCAATAATAATAATAATAATAATAATAATAATAATAATAATAATAATAATA
>KZ269983.1:96467-146876 GCA_002249935.1 Onchocerca flexuosa | reverse complement strand
GACTTATAATTTAATACAATTGATACTAATTCTTTCTTTTTTAAATTTTATTCATGTTATATTTTTATTTGTTTATTTTTATCTATTTATCTTTAACCTTTGCTTACAAATCGCGAACAAAGTTTTCAATCAGTTGTTAGTGCCATCACCGAATCGATCTGTTGCTGCTTCGATCGATGTAAAATTACGTCACGAACAAAATTACGACACGACTGATCTTTTGTCATATGTGAAATTAAATATTCCTAAGCTAATGTTTAAGCAAAAAGGCATTCGTGATCAAGTTATGCAAACCGTCAGTAAGGAAGTTAGAGAAATCTTTTTAGATACATCAGGAGTAATTGGTAAAACATTCCTAATTAGATTGATTCTGGCAACAAATCGATCCCAAACCTAAGCTTTTACATTGTCCGGATTGGCTGCAACATTGCTATCAGGTGGAAGAACTGCTCATTCAGCTTTGAAATTGTCATTAAGTGTGCAATACATTGAAATTTCGACATGAAATATTTTCAAGCATCGAGAATGAGAAAGTTTTGCAAAAATGAGAATGGGATGAATATACAATGGCGCACAAAAAGTCGGTCAAGTCTCTTGACTGATCATTGCAAGATTAATGAGGAAATACCAGACCATTTGAGAACTATTAATATTGCTTGGAAGAGATTTCAGGCAAATATTACCTGCAATTCCTCAGTTACACCAACGAACGAAATAAATGCTTGCCTGATATATTTTACTTCGTGGTGCCATGTAAAAAAAATTAAAATTAGCTACCAATATGCATATTCAGCTGCAAAACGATCGATCAACTAGAATATTCGCACATCAATTGCTGGAAATTGGGAACGGAAAGGTGTCGGTTGATTGATCACAGGACAAATTTCATTACCTCATAACTTCTGTAATTTAGTAATGTCAAAAGAAGAGTTGGTTGAAAAAATATTTCCTTTTATTCAAACCAATCATAACAATCAAATACGATTGGCTGAGTGAATGAACTATACTTGCGGCCAAGAACAAAAACTTTCGACGAATATCACATTGTTATTCAGTCTAACATTTAAAGCAAGGCAGTCACATACAAGTCAGTCGACACTACTGTGGAAATAGGCGAAGCCATTAATTATATAACAGAATTTTTGAATTCACTCGATCTGCCAGAAATGCTCCTGTACTGCAATTGGAAATTGGCATGTTAATTATCATGTCACGAAATATCAATCAGCTAAAACTTTACGACGGCACACATCTTGCAGTAGAAAAATTAATGAGCCGTATAGCAACAATTTTGACAGGACCTTTCAAAGGTGAAGATATTCTTATTCCTCCCATTCCCATGATTCCAACGAATTTGCCATTTCAATTTAAGAGATTGCAATTCCCAATTCGATGGATTTTTATTCACTATCAACAAAATAAATTTTTGAGCTCAGGGTCAATCTTTAGAATTTGTGTTTAGATCTAGAGACGGACTGCTTCTCACATGGATTGCTTCTACATATTGCGTGTTCTAGAGTCGGCAACCAGACAATCTCTATATCAACACAGACAATGGAACAACAAAAAATATTGTATACCCGCAAGTATTGTGAAATTAAACATATTGGATGTGGACCAAAACTAAAAGATGTTAAATAACGCCATGACAATAATTGTAAACAAGAAATACTAACGATCAAGTGGCGCGACATAGTTTCAAAGGAACGACAAATACGTTTACTACCAAAATGCTCCAATCCACAAACAAACGCAAAGATCGACGCAGCAACAGCAACAGTTCGGAGTTCCAAGTGTTCCAATTCGACAATTCAAAGCGAGTAGAACAACAGTAGAAATAATCGGACAATTCACTTGAATAGTGTTCTTCTCTATTATTGACAAAGGAAAGAGTAACCCAGTGATTAATTTGCTTGGATCTTCTCTGATGATTGTTTGTTACGAAGAAACACTTTTCATCATCAATAAAACATTTCCCAACAGCATTCATCTCTTTCACACAAGATAAAAAAAACCTCTTCACACTTATTGCTGATCTAACCTAATCGCAATAGTAAGAATCAGTCTCCAATCCAATCAAATTACAAATCAAAATTTTTTTCTCAATACTAGAATCATGTGCTTTCTCTTTTCTTTTTTTCCACTTTACTAGACTGAGCTACAGCAATGTGTGAATAAAAAACTTGGCGAATTCGAATGCAACGTTCCATCGAAATTTCAAAACAATAGGTAAGGACTTTCCGATATCTAAGATTTCGAATTAATACAGATAAGGAGCGTGTTTAAAAATTTTTAGAGGTTTAAGATTTTGAACAAACGAATATTCATGTTTTTCTTTAAATAGATTAGCTGGATTGCCACGCGGAGCGTGGCCGGGTCCAGCTAGTATAACTATAAATTTACCACAATTTTCAATGATGATCTAAAGTTGTGGCGAGAATTCTGGAGGAGCTTCAACGCAGCTATGCACCAAAAAATCCTAGACATTCAGAAACCAAATCATCTGATTTCATGTTTGAGAAGAGATGCTTTACTAGTTATAAGAGGATATGACAGGAATTTGTTAATCGAAATATATGCCAAATCTATCACAATAAAAAAGTTGCTATACAACGAATTTCATTCTATCAACAAAGGAAAAAAAAATGATAACGAATGGAAATCAGTCGTTGAAGCGACCGAAAGATTCTTCGATAACTAGAAGTAATAGACGAAAACCTAGAACACTCTAGTATCAAAACAACTATTGAAAGCAGATTTTCAACTTGGATTTTGGACAAACCTTATTAATTAAAATCAGAACAAAAAACTGGAATGTAACCGAATTCTTCATAACAGAAATAGTGTATAGAAATGTAGAACTGCCATGACTCAAATCAATCTGAATTCAAGCTGTTCTCATATAGTATTCACAATCATAATTGTAATTGTAATTCGAGGAAATTGGTAAGGACTGTATTCAAAAAAATAATGTAAGTGGGAAAGAAGTTATCAAATAAAAAAATTTTAATTTAATTGATTTGTCTGGTTCGGAAAATACTGATTATTATGGTTCGATCGATAAAAGATTCGAGGAGCAGTCCGTCAATCAAAACGAGCATACAATGTAAAGCGAAACAATTCAGGATCCACTACATTCAGAATTATCGAAGTTATCGAAGAAGAAAATAAATCTGAAAATCAACGACGATGAGAGTTCAACAATTCAGTCAACAAAATGCGGGAAATCAGTGCAAAAATAAAAGTGCTACTAAATAACGAATTCAAGCAGAAACAGAATATCTTTCGTCATATCCCACAAATTTTTCCTCCTAAAGGTCTGACTCTTATTTCGATCGGGAATATAGGAGAAATTCGAAAGATGTAATTATTGTAACCAAGAAATGTTAAAAGTTAAGCGTGAAGATAGTTTCAAAGGGATTAAAATGATAAAAATCTTTACTCCCGAAACAATAAACAAAAGAATAAATATGGTTATTGCCAAAACGATAAACAAAGAATAAGCATGTTTATCACCAAAACGATAAACAGACAAAGAAACAAACGAACCATAAAAGAAACATTATTTTGTTAGTATGTAGTATGTTATTTTTTTTAATTTTATTTTTTTTTTTTTAGTATTTTAATCGTTTTGAGTTCCGATCAGCAGACAAACAAAGCGAGGTTGACAATCAGGAAACGACACCCGTTGGTGATCAGGAGAAGAGAAGGAACCCGGAAATTTTTAAAGATTCGGATTTTGGAACAGAATGCATTTTCTACAAGAGATCAAGTTTGGAGTTTTACATTGATGCAACTATAGCAACAGTTTTACTCTTTTCTTTGGACGACGAAGGAAAGAATACTGAGCGATAAAATTACTTGTAAATTCTCGGATAATTGTTTATTCGTAACTGTTCCATTTATAAATAAATTCTTTCTTCAAATAGGAATCGCCTCTTTCATAAAATTACTTTCCTGACAGTTTAAGCGACCAGTTTAAATGGGTGTAGTATGAACGAGAAGTGTGTGTTTCTGGGAAATCAAAAATCAAGAAGCAATTATTTTTTCACGTAGCTCCAATGTGTATTTGTGAAATTTCAGATCTTTAGCTTTTGCATGATAAAATTGGAAATTAGTAAATACATTTTAATGCAATTATGTGCGCATAATATATCAGGTATATACGCAGTTCTGCTCTGCAGTAATCAGTAGCAATATTATGCAAGTATTTTCTTCTTGACCTTTAGATTTGCAGCTAATCTGTTCTCATCTTGTCATTATTCGTTTTTATTCGCTTAAAGACAAAAGAAAATACAAATAAAGTTACATGTGTCCCTTTTCCAATTAACAATAATGCTGAGAGCCTGATAGCCTTAACCATAGTCCTCACCCCTGACCCCTAACCAAAAATGTTCCAGGACATCTTTCAATCACAATACTGCATAATAACGCAGCAACGACCATGCTTGTCCCCACCTCCCATTTCTCTCTGTCGCATATTCCAAGAACAATAGATAAATATATTTATGTTATGTATGTGTGTGTGTGTGTGTATGTGTATGTGTATGTGTATGTGTATGTGTGTGTGTGTGTTTGTAAGTGTGCGAGGTGTATGACTGGATTATTGAATTGCACGATTCGCTAGAGGATATTGATAGCGGATAGGTGCTGGTGTTGTATATTTATAGTTTTTCTCTGATAGTCTGTTTAATTCTTTTTGGAGTGGATTAGTCTGTTCATTGATAAGTGTCGTTTTTATATTGAAATATTTATATATACATATAACTTTTCATTTTTTTCTGCATGTTTGCTCGTAAATTCTAGGCTGTGCTGAGTCTTTTAATTGGTTGTTGTTACTTGGACATGATGCATAAGATCACACGTGAATGGCTCACGTATCTTACTCACTCTCACGTAAATATTGATGAATGATTCATTGAGAGGTGTATTGTTGGGAGTGTTATTTGCATAGTGGTATTTTACTCTTCATTGATTTTTACCAGTTGTGTGACGCTACGTTGCCCTTGATTACAGGTACAAACAGAAGAACTACATCAACAAAACGTCAACTTGGTGTCTTTCGCAGTATTCACTGGGAAAATGGATGATAATGAAGACATTCAGGAAAAAGTGGAGAAATATAAGCGGATGCTAAGTTGTGATAGTAAAGTTGGCGATACCTTCATTGTTTTCCTGTTTTAGAGCTCTTTATAAACTTATTTGCATTTTGTAAATGTCTGGTTTAGCGAATTCAGGTAACTTATTGGTAAATCGAATAAAACATTCTTAAAATTGAACTTCATCACAAAGCTTATTACATTATTACTTCGGGATAAATAACAGTAATAAGTATGCTTGTAGATTGGCCATGCTTTGAAACGCTTAGCAAACATAAATATGACATTGGAGCTGTTATCAGAGACAGGAGTAGGAAAAGCAGTGAATCAGCTGAGAAATCACGAGCAATATGGCACAAAAGCAGTGCAAATTGTCGAAAAATGGAAAGATATGGCAAGGAGTTGTGGTTTGAAACAGCGAAGGTTCTTTCAAAAACAATATTAAATTTAGAATAAAAGGGGTGGATTTGAGCAAACATAAGAACATTTGATGAGGAGAATCTGAATGATATGATAGATACGTATTTTAGGAAAGGATTCCTTTCACCAAGTTCAGAACGAGAAGAAAATCTCCCAAAAAAATCGAAGAAAGGAAATCGGAGGGGAGAAAAAGGGAGCAAGAATGAGCAAGAAGTATACAATAATGCTGATGAAGTTCACCATAATAAGGCTAAGGTAAGTTTTATGGGTATCCATGACTTTTCTTGATTTTGCTTTCCAGTTCATTTCAGTTACATTTTTTTTTTTTTGATTTTGAGTTAGATTTTTTTATTTGATTTGATGTTTATTCTGACTGTAGAAAATTAACGGCATTTTTGTTTTTGGTAGAAAAGTATGGCCTTATAGGAAGTTTTGGTATTCAGTATTCATCAAATGGATTCAGTAAGCTGATAAATTTAGTTGCATAATTTTTTGTCCCATAAATTTGTCAGAAACTAACGGCGTTCTATTTCAGTCATCAAATGATGGATTAGGAAATGCTGGCTCTGGTTTGAGCTTTGCGGACATGTTAGCTCGCGCCGATACTGCTAAACCATTTAAACTCAAAAAAGTGAAGACTGATTGTAATGATTGGAAATCATCGAAAGTGGATATTAATTATAGGCCATCCAAAGTATTGAATTTTGAACCCCTACCAAAAGAACGTCATACAGGTATAATTCTCAGCGGTTCAATAAAATGATGATTATATATTTAGTATAATTGAGATTCACTGTAAATTTTCTTGGGATGAAAAGAATAATAAGGTGTATATGATCAGCACTTTCGACAATCGTTTGTTGAAGAATCAATATCGAATGTAAATCGTATTGCTTTTTATGTTGAATTATTTTCCGGAATTCTTTTTTCATTTTCTGTCAGAAATAGAATATTTAGTAAATGTGACTATCTCTGAAAGCATGAATTCCAAATAATCCAATAATTTTTTGGTTATTTTTTTGGAAGTGGACATTCCTTTTTATCCGAACTTTCTCATCATGAACATATGTTTTCTCTTTTACTTGTCATTATTTTACGTTATTTATAGCTTTCAAATGAACATCTATTTTTCTTTTTACCTGTCATTATTTTATGATAGTTAACATTAAGAATCACAGGTGGATAAATTCCTTCCATATAAAAAATACGTTGAAAGAGCTTAAATTTTGCCATGCACAAGAAATTTGATTTGCAGAAACACACTAAACATATATTTATATATGTGTATATCACATTCATACATATTTCTGCAATGTGCAGCTATAGAGTTTTCTTTGAAACAAAGCAATAGCAGAATCCATCAAATTCTACATACACATGCAACTTTATCATTTAAGCCGTTTTAATATAGTTTCTTCTAAGTTATTTATGAAATATTGAAACATTTTTTTAGATATATCTGGAACTGTTATGATGGATACGTCAATGTTTAAACCACGTAAATCGGTGCGTAAAATCTATGCTGGGCGTCCGAAAAATGATATTGCTAAGGAAGTGCCAACATTATTGAATTTATGTATCAAAGTATTAATTGCTAACATTAATTGTGAGTTTTATTTTCAAATAATTGAAAATTGTTTACATATTTGGATTGACTGTATGTTTTCCAAAATCTATTTCATTATGTGTCCTGTTTGTTCAAAGAACATCTTAGATTGAGAAAATTGAAATATCAATCTTGAAAACACTTATGCATAAAACACTTTGAAATACCTTGAGTCATTGAATTTTCGGAAAATTTTTTATTCAGTTTTTTCAGTTCATAATTCTAACACTAACAATTCTAGCAATCTTTTCAAGAACGTATTTGCTGTATAGAAATCCCCCTTGTTTGTTTCCTTCTTCAATAAATACTTTATTCTATGTTAAAGAATTCTATAATTTTATAAATTGTAGTTGACATGTTGATAAATTATGCCAAATAATTGATCTTATAAATTAAAAAATTCCGATTGAGAATATCAATCATTTTTAGCAATTGAGGAAATTGGCGATACACCATACTTTATATTGAAACCAGTGCTTGAGAAATGCTCCCCGAATCAATTATGTTTGATTGAAAGGCGGAATCCAGTAAGTGGTATGAAATAACTTACAAATAAAGTACAACTTTTAATGCATATTTTATTATTTACGTGCGAATCATTACGTTCCTTTTTTTTTTAGTTTATAAATTCTTTTTGAAATAGAGTAATTCCTTCTGCAGCAACTAATGGAAGATAGTGATGAATTATGGAAGCGAATTGTAAATCGTACTTTCCCAAAATGTGAGCCAGCAAATAAAGAAAAATGGCGAGAATGTTATTATGTTAGTTTTCATTTCATTTTATTTCACTTTCTTAGGAAAAATCTTCGGAAAAGTTAATCTTATGAAAAATATGATTTTATAATAGTAAGAATTTTTTATTGGAATGCACAGAATATATAATTAACTGAATTTTATAATAGTAAGAATTTTTTATTGGAATGCACAGAATATATAATTAACTGAATGAAGATTCATATGTTTTGCTTAATCTCTAAAAATTTGGGACAATCCATGCATCGGTGAAATCTTATGAACATTTTTTCTTTATCGGCTGAACAGATGAACTGAGCGCTGTTATATTATTAAGAATTTGTTAACACTAGCTGATGAGAAAAATAACCAAAGAAGGATGAGTTCTGATCACTGATGAAAAATGATCGCATTACAGCGTTTATGTGAAGAAAATGAGCGTAAACTGAAGTTGCTTTCAACAAAAATAACTCAACATAATCGCGAAGCAACTTTGCCAGTGAAAACAGCGCTACTTGCGGATGCAAAAGCTCCACGTGAAATTCGTCGTCGACAGATACGTTACGGTACTCAGCATGCGACTCATCCACTGCCATCTGCTATTGAAATTTCAAAAGCACGCAAAGAAATTTTTGAAAAAGGTTACTCTTTGATCCATTATGCTTTTTATATTTCTCTGTAATATGGATTTATATTTTTATAAGATAGATATACAACTTTTCATATGCAAATTCTCTTTATTTTTCATTTTAAGATCAGATTTTTGAAAAGTTTTTTGCAATTTGAAACTTAACATTTTTTAAAAATTCTCTAGGAGGATAGGTTTTTTAAATAAGTATTTCAAATTTGATAGTATATTCTATTCATTTATCTTGAAGTTATTTTTTCTACCGATTTCAACTTAACTTATTGCGTTTAATTTTCACATTAAAAAACATGAATTTTCGATGTTGCAATTAAATGAAAATATCACCTCGGTTTTGTAAATTATGTGCGTTATGAAAAGGATTTATGTATTGATTAGATTGATACAATTATAATATCCTTTTCATGAAAGTTATTGCAGGAAACAAAGAAGGCTTGGCTCATCTACCCCAATCAATCAGAAATATCAGTTCTTCGTTAGATTCACCTTCACATTCGGAAAAAAAGAAAATTGTACCGAAAAAAGGAATATTGATGATGAAAACTCTGAGAATGCTCAATGTAAAACGTAAAAGATAATGATTATTTTCAATTGGAATTTACGAAAACCAATAGTCTGTTGCAAACTGGAAAAGGAAATGTGCACGCAAAAAGCCGAGTAATAATAATAATAATAATAATAATAATAATAATAATAATAATAATAATGAAAACTTCCAGTAAACATAAAAGTTTAAAATCGCTTAATGAGACTTCTGTCATCATAGAAAAACTTTCTGAAATCAATGAAATCTATCCTTTTTCTAACTTCGAAGATTAGTGAAAATTTCACAGCTTATGATTACAGAGCAGCGAAGAGGTTGAAGTTACCATAATTCATTACCAATTCTGATGTGAATCTCTGTAAGTATTCCCAGGAACAATTTAGCTCAGATAACATGTTGATTCTTGAGCTGATTATGATATAAGAGCTGCAGCAACCAAAATATTTGTATCATTTGAAGGTAGGGATCTCGAATTTAGTGTTTGACAGCACATAAATGGATGAATTGTTGAAGCTCTTGATTTCTATGGTTTCTTAATGTAGCTTTTTCTTGATATCGCCGATTTTTTGGTTATACTTTAGTATATTTTAATGCACTTCAAGTTTACTTTTTTTTTAAGTTTATCTGCTGATATGAAGTTATGCAGCAGCTTCAGTGTAGCTGAGCTGCTTTTTGTTTGATTTTAATTGTGAAAATTATTGTTCGATTATTATTATTATTATCATCTTTTTTTTTTAAATACGTACAGTTTTATAATGTAAGTTGTTTTATGAAATTTCTTTTTCAGCTATACTTATTCTTTCAGCTTATGATCTGTGTTATATTTTTGTCTTTTTTTTTTTTATTCTTGCGTGTTCGGGTTTCTTATTCTTTCTAGGGTGTTTATTGTTCAACTATGATAGTAAATATTGTTAGTTTATTCACGTCGATAGGCTTTTCACTCATGTGTATGGTAAAATTTTCCGTTGCTATTGTGTGCTGTGGTCGGTTATTTTTCTTTTTGTTCATTTGACATTTCCCTAAGTTATTTTTCATTCTAATTTTCGGTATGGGAATTCTTATATATTTATTGTATAGCTTTTAGGAAGGGTAGTTTTCCCAATTATTTACTCAAAGAATTTGCAAATATTGTTATTCATTGCAGTATGAATAAATATGTTCTGTCGCATTTATTTGATGAATTCTGAACTTGGGTTTCCATTTTATATATCTTAATCGATTACTTACGAATCATTCAACTATTATTTACATTAGCTTCGAGAAAATAGGTCTTGTCATCTTTTAAAGGCAACGCTGTATTATATATTAGTGACTTTGTTATTAAGTTATTAACTGCGCGATCTTTCAGATCCAGTGATATGTTCAAGATCGAAACATAATTAAATTTTAGAAATTATTGGTAATTTAGATAAGTTACATTAATATAGTTTCTGATCTTAATTTAAACGATAATCTTTCTCCCTCCCTCTCCCTCTCTTCCTCTCTTTCTCTCTCTTTGAGCCATTCTAATTTATCTCTATAAATTTAGAATTTTTAAGTATCGCTGTAAAACTTCTTTCTGTGGTTAACTTCTCATCTTCTTGTATAGTTTGCAATAGCGATGACTTTGATTTTGGGTGTGTCTTGCTGGTAAGATTTTAATGAAAGTAGGATGTTACACTTTTTCTTAAATTGCTCAGAACACTACTTTAGAAGTTTCCCTTCATTTTTCCAAATAATAATAAGCTTATCACTTAGTTACATAAAAATGATTAGTGATTGCTTTCCTGTCAAACTTCTGTATCCATATCATTGCTTTTCTTGTCTTAATGAAATCAGGGCTGTGTCAATGTCAAATTTTATTGATAACAACATGATGACCACAGATTCCAAAAATTTCAGGAATTCATTTATATAGAAAGCATATTATTTGCGCGTTCTATCACCGGTCTACAGAGAGTAATTTGATTGTATCAGTTTCACGCATTTTATTGCTAATTCTTTGCACCCTTTGCGATCTACAGGTCATTTTTTTTTTTTTTTTTTTTTTTTTTTTTCAATTTTCAGATGTGATCAAATTGATGACTGACATTTTTTCCTAAAATTATTGAGATCTCTCCGAGTAATTTTTTCTTCTTACCTTTCATATCGATTCAAATTTACCTTCAGGCATGAACGGTTATTATCGGAATGGGCCACGTTTTGATCGTATCGATCAAGAAGAAGTTCCCGAAAGCAAGCACACCGTATTTATTAGAGGCCTTCCTGGACATATTAAAACAGATGAAGTAAAGTGAGTTCCCCTATATTTTTCATTCATAACTGAAAATTAAAAAAATATTTGATTATTAGAAATTTCACGGAAGTGAGGTAAGACAAATAGGATCGGAAAGCGTGCTTTGCTTTTCATGATTTAAAGGAAGAATATGATCAGAAACAGTGGTAAAAAAGGCATGAAGTTTGTTTTCCTTTTAGCTTATTATCTGAATTAGTTATACATTAATCAGAATATTTTATGTAAAATAATTAGTGAATTTCTTTATTCTTCATCTACTTCTGAACCCTCTGCTGGTGCTTTGTGCTGTTATTTTCGAAGTGAAGTTTTACGAAAAAAAAAGGTAATCAATGGATCAAAATGTTGATGTTATTACAGGCGAAATTTAAATTTTGTGTTATCTTGAAATACTTATATGTATTACTTCCATTCTTCTTTTTGGAACGATAAGGCGGAAATCTTGTGGTTTATTTGAATGAATTATTATCATACATACAGCAACATTTTCACCGAATCTTACTCTCTTGGCTGAATTTTGTTTGTGGAGAAATACACCTTGTGCTGGCGCAGTTACCATATGTTTACCTTTGAGTAGGGAATTTGCAAAAATATACCGTTTATTCTCTTGGTTATTACTCTTGTTACATTGTCGATTTCGACTAAGGTAAGTAAAACAAATTGAAGCAAGGATTTTTTGTCTTGCTTAAGTTTTTTCGAATTTTTTGATATTTAAGTTCTTATTGTTTTTAATATCAATTCTGCTGCAACTATTTTTTATCCCCATTATTTTCAGGGACTTTTTCGAAGACCATGTTGGGCCATGCTCATTTGACTTTATCAAGCTTTCGCAGGATCAACTGAAACTATTTGTTGCAGTACGTTTCGAAACGCGCGATGCTGCAAAAGAATGCATGCACAAGTATATTCTGATTTTTTTTCTTCTCAATAAATTGGAGAATTTGGGAAGACTGTTGTTTTCAGTTTTTTGTTTGAATTTCAGATACAAAGATGGTGATGTTCTTGGTTATCCAGTTGAAATGACGTGGTTTCGGGATATACGACGCTATGTGTCATATCAGCAAAGTCAAGGTAATCTTTTACTTTTCATAATGACAATATCAGTAAAATGTTACTCAGAGGCATTCATTGAGATAAGTAAAATAACTTCTTATGAGTCCTTCGAAAGAAGCATTTTTTATAGGTCTTCGACCTGCTAAAATTCCTCGCAGCCGTGGTTATGGTGGTCGTAATCGGACAAGCTACGATCATTCGGCAAGAAATGATTATAGGTATGAAGATTTCACATAAAAAATATGAACAAATATACGAATGGAATCAAAGTATAAAAGTAGATTGAATTTTTTTTTTTGTCAGCAGCGCAATATTCCTTAATCATTTTTCATCATTTGCACTCTGTAGTATTTTTTTCTTGCTCATTATTCGATCTAGAAATTCTCTACAAACACTATTGTTTGATTGCTTTTTTTTTTTTTTGGCTAAATAATGAAATTCATGTAAAATTGTAAAGATTGAGAAAATATATTTTAGGGATGATGATGATTATGATAAAGGAAATAAAAGAAAGTGCGCATCGTCAGATGATGAAGGCTCTAAAAAATCTCGTTCATCTAACAGGTATTTTTTATTTATTTTTTAGATGCAAATCAACTCATTGTATTTTTTTGAACTTGTTGATTAACCGAGAATCGAGAACTTTCTGTTTAAAATTACATAAGGTATAATGGTCAATTTTTCCTGTTCAGGATGCTGTTCCTAAATTTTTTCGAGAACTAGAATCAGATTGCATTGTTTTTAGTTCATCGCGATCTCCAAATCAACGTCGTTCGTCACATGAACGTTCAGCGAGTCTTGGGAGTATCAGAAGTCGGCATAGTGAAAAATCTCACCGTTCTCAATCTCGCACATCTTCATATTTGGCACCGGCTCATGAACGTTCTTCACCAGCCCCACCAATTCCATCTCCACAAATTAAGCGAGAGGTCATATTTATTTTGTTTTTAAAGTTTGCATTCACGAATTTGCATTGTGCCCTTGATTTCAGGTTTATATTATTCAATTCAAAATTTTGCTGCAAAAAGAATTAAAGAAATATGATAATAAAGAATTAGTTTTTACATTCCATCATCTTTTTATGACTTAGTGTTATAAAATTAGAAATGTTAATGCTTTATATTGAAAATATTAATGATTGTCTAAGCTGCAAAGTTTGTTGATTTTTTCGTTGATTGAAACTGCATCAAAAATTTTTAGACTATTGAAAGAGGTGAAACTCCACCACTTCCACCACTACCACCTCCACCAAATGCAAAATCTGATGATGTGGAACCAAAAAAATCAAGCCCGGTTAGTTTTTTTTTAATAGTTTATGTTATTTCGGCATACTAATTATGTTTGACAGAAAATAAAGTAGGTTAAAATACTGAGTTTAACCCCAAATTTTAGTATATCGTGATATCTATTTGGTCACCAAAATTAATTAGGGCATTATCTTATAAGATATTGCGAGTACTTTTTAAATATTAAATATTTAACTTTTGTTGTTTGAAAATATTTTTTAGTAAAATATCTTTTGGATATTCTTAATATTAGATAGATTGAAAATTCAAGACAAACCAAATTTTTGGAAAATGGTTTTGCAAAATCATTAAAATCTCTTCAATTTAAAACATTCTATACATTACTGAGCTGTGAAGAAACGCGGTCAGTGAGTAAAGAACGTGAAAGATAAGAAGCTATTAGATCTAACTGATGTGAATAGAAATTCTAAAATTTTTGAGGACTGTAAAAAAAGCTGTCATTATTTATATAGGTTCAGAGTGGTTCACAGTCTCCCGTTGAACGTAAATCGCGAAAATCGAAGAAAGGCAAGAAAAAGCGTCGGCGCCGTAGTCCTTCATCAAGTTCACCCAATTCAGTTAATGAACACACTTCTGATGAATTAAGTGAAGGCGAACTTCGAAAAAAAATCCTAAAAAAACGAAAAGAAGTTTTGAAAGACATCGAAGAGGGTTAGTTTACTAGCAGATGATATCTGTTCTTGAAAGCATAAAATTTTCTTTATTTGATATCAGTTAAATTTGATTCAATAACGTGGAGTTTAAAATATGTTTTTATGTAAATATGACATATGCAGTTACTCGCTTTTATAATTCAAAGCTTCGCGAATTTTTTATGTGTAGTTGTAAAATTGGCTTTTTAAGGTTTGAAACCCGCAGTAAAACCAACTCTGGGAAAATGGGAAGAGCAGGAAGCGGAAACAACACTGTTACAAAATACCACATTGAAGTTCGGTTTAGAAAGCACGGTAAATATTGCATCTTAATTCGCTTTCAAAACCTATATAAACATTTTGTATTCAGCATTTCTTACAGATTGATTACAGTTTCTTCTTCTGTGCTGCAATGTATTTGAAACATATGAACAGTTTTAAAAGTTCATTTTTGCTATCTTTTTTCTTGATTTTTCTATATATAATTACTTTATTTCTGCTTCATAGGAAGATGTGCCAAAACGAGTTTTGCGTGATACAGGCCATCAGTTTCAGTCCTCAAAAAATGTAATTTCGCAAACAAACGTAGGCAAACTTGACGGAATTGGAATGGTAACTTTCTTTCTTCTTCTATCTACTTTATTATCGTCTTTATCTTAAACTCCTTGATTTTTTACTAAACAATTAGATATATTTTGTATATGTTATTACTGGTTAATATATTCCATAAATTTCGTGTTTTTTGTGTATTGGATATTGCAATTTTATGAATTTCTATCATAGAAAATATTTGGAGGTTATTAAAGAGCATGAAAATTTTCATTTGATATTTTAATTTTCCGTGGAATATTTCAGCATGCCACAATATCGCAAGCAGCAGGAATCGAAAATTCATTTTCATGCAAGAAAGGAGCCAAGGAATTAGGTGAACTTTCCGAGCATATGTGTTATTTATTTATTCTTAAAATAATTTTTTCCGAAACTTTAATCAAATTTATCATAAACATGTTCAAAGAGACATTTTTTGTGCAGGAAAACAACTGGATATGTCGAAGGGCGAAGTACCATCATCGGTTGCCCTATTTACCAATGATATTGATTCCTTTTTGGGAAAGCGTGAACAGACTGGTCCAATAAATGATCTCAAAAACACACAAGTTCGTTTGCTTTTCTCTATGTTTTTTCTTTTTTTTTTTTTCATTGGTTTCTCTATTTTTCTTTTCTCTATTCGTTTCTCTGTTTCTCTATGTTTTTCATCCTATGATGAATAAGTAATCATTTTCATAAAACACAAATTCACATGAGAAAAAGGATAACACGAACGAAAAATGAAATAGCAGTGTTTTGCATATCTGTCTTAATAATCATTGCTGATTTAGATTTATTGCACTTTAAATTCACCTGACTAATCTCCTTATATTATCAGCGCTATCATATTCCAAGCCATTGCAAGCCATTGGAAGACCTGCAGAAATCTAAACAAATTATGTTTGGAAGCATAGACATGATAAGATATTTAATGAGCTCGCTTTGGAAGAATCGATTTAAGAACAATTTATGCGTTGATGTCAGAAACAAGGCTTTATACAGTGAAAAAAAAAAAAAAAAAAAAAGACTAACGAAATGCTAGCTACATCACGCAAGCCTTGTTTTCGGTGCAGTGGAGAATTTTGGAAATCTTTTCTACGATTCAGTAGAAGCAACCCTTCAATTTCATGCAATAGAAGATTAATGAGACATTATTTATTTACTGAGATAGTAGAAAACAATTTTTTATTCATTTCTCTTCGTTGATTCATCAACTTTGAATTAAATATTTTGATTCAACCTCTGTAAAAGAAAAAAAAAGCAATAATTAATTTATTGGAAAAAATAGATTATTTAACCGACCGTTGAATTGATCAATGATATGAATGAAATATGGAATTATCTCTTGTCATTCGAATTTTTTTTACTGTCCTGTTTATTGCTTTGCGATGCAAATTATAGAAAATTTGCAAGTATATATAGCGAACAATTCAATCATTATGTTAACGGTTGAACTGTTCACGATTGAATTTCGAGAAATAACAATGACACTAATAATAGACAACTTCTGAATTGAAGGAGATGTTGTAAGGACTAAATGTAGCAAACAAAAAAATTTAAATGAAAATCATATGACAAAGGCAAAATAGTATGTCATCAAGTATACGTTGAGCCACAGAGCAGATGAACGGCCTCAATTAAAAATCAGCAACTATGAAAATAAAATATTTGGTTGTTAATGAGAGATTTTATTTATGAAGCTGTAGGTTCCTAAAAGTTGGTAACTGATATTCTCACTTTTGCAGTATACCTTTAAAAAGATATTAAGTCCAAAAAATTCTACTGAAGTTTGTTTGCAAAATACTGTCCACAAAATCATTTTGGAAGCACGAATAATACTGATGATGGAAATATTTTATGTTCTATGTTTTTTCAGACCAGTGTATTTGGCACAGCTCGTGGACAGCAATTGATTTCATTTTTTGATGATACCAATGATACGTTGCAAGCCTCGCAAGGAAGTGAGTATTTAAGTAGATTATTGATTTTAGGCAAGAAAACTTGTGATATTTTTAATATGTTCTGAATGATCTTCCTTGGACTACTTAGAAATCAAGGATTTTGTGTTTTCTTTCTGAAGTATTTTATTATTGTTGAAAGAAATCCTTATATCATTTGAGATTTATACCAGATTTGGCGGTTTAAAAATAGCGGTGTGGCCTTATAAGGTAAGTGCCTTTATAAGGTGATGTTGTTCACATTCAGTTAATGATAAATTTTATTGATTTGGGTAAATTTTCAGTCGACAAAATATTAAGTGAATTACGCATCGTGAAGTCTATTGCATAGTTATCGAGATTTTAATATCGCAATACTTTGTCTTCATTAATTCTATCATTACTTTTAAATTACTAAAAGTACTTAGTGAACTGTAACATTCTTTTAGTTTCATTTTGGAAATTAGGTTGGTCTTCTCCATGTAGTTACTCTCATTATGAAATTTATCATATTGCAAAGTTTTCAGCTCTTTGTAAACTATAAATTTCAAAATGTTATGGCATTTTTATCTGTAATATTACAATTTAATTTAGACTTTCCACTTTGATATCTTAAGGAAAATGGTGAACTATTTATTTGATATATGCTAGCAACATATGCAAAAGATAACTGTCAGTGATAATTTGCAAGGCGTTTTTCCTTTTAAGCGCTGCGATTAAGCTCGTTAACGCTTCAGTTGAATGCAGAAACAGAACGAGAACGAAAACTTGCTCGTTTACCACCGGAAATTCTTACTAAATACACAACGAAGAAAAAACAACTTGAAGCGGTTATCTTTTTTTTTAACATTAATTCTATTTTCTGCTTTATGAAGTTTTTTTTTAATAGAAATTAGAATAGTACATTTCAATTAGTTGTATTTCTTTTCTTGAATTTTAGTTTCCTTTATGCTTTGTTGGAAGGAGTTTTCGTTCTATTAACGGTTTTCATAGATTGACTAGCAGTATTTGTGTGGAAATAATTCAGTTATATTTTCGGGAGCTTCATATTTATAGGCATTCAAAGCAGATCGTGAAACATTTGGTTTTGTTACAAAAATGCTAGTCGAAAAAGATCCCGGTCTGGAAGATCGTCTTTGGTTAGCACTTGCTGAAGCAATCAAAGATATGGAAGAAGCATTCACGCGGAAAATGGATCAGTATCTTGATCAATTAATTATGTTCATTTCTATGTGATGACAAATAATTAACATTTATTAATTATAAGTAAGAGGCAGGAAGCACCACTGACTTATGTATTTCGAATTGAATTTCCGGCGAATTTTGCTAATGATTTATCTTTTCAGCAGTTCTAATTTGTGGTATCTATTATTTAAAAAATCTCGTCTTATTTTTTTTTTTAAACTTCTTTTTATATTATTATCTGATATTCATCAATATTCCACATTTATTTGTAATTTTGAAAATTAGTTGGTCTCTGAATTTTTTTCTATTTCAGAATTCTTCATTTACTCTGAGAAATATATTTTTTGCCAGTAATAAATTATGAAAAATAAATTACTTCTCAGTGTACTGCTGCTCTACTTTCTTTGACTTTTCTGTTTAAATTATCACGAAATTGAATTTAAAATTTTTTGGTCATTAGTGCTGTCCGTATTGTTGCTTGCGTTTATCGTATAAATTTCTTATGCGTTTTAGTTGCACTTTCATTCCAATTATTTTCATTTATTATAAAATACTTCTAGCAACAAAGAATGCAATTAGTTCTATTTGGGTGAATGTATTCATCATAACGTTAAAATTTTGAATTTTCTATATTCTGTTTGCTTTGCTTGTTCGTCTATTACAATGGATTTATAGATATAAGGTCGTGTTTTTAAGATTTAAAAGATGAGAATTATGAAGTGTGAAAAACTTTATATGCAATAGTTTTTTGCACTGAACAATTTAATAACCTGAAGTTTTTGTGAATACGAGGAATAAATGAGCAGCAGCGTCGATGAAGATCACTCATTTTGGAAAACGAAAGAACGGTTATTTCTTTTTTCAGATCAGATCATTTCTAATGTTTTCATTTGTTGTTGGATGTATGTTGTTATAAATCGGGGCAGAATTAGTAAAGTGCAGTAGAAATTCCAAATAAATTACTGGTATTAAGCTTATGTTAAGTAATGAGCATAATCAGTATCTGAGATAAACTGCGATAAATTTATACGTATGATGACTCATGACTCTCTGTATCGAAAATAAATCTCACTGAGTGAATGAAGGAATTCTTGTTGTTGATTCTACTTCACATCAATTTTTGCAGAAAAAAAGGAGATCGGAGCATTTTTTGATAAATACTGCTCATTGTTTATGAAAAGATTTGAACAGCAAAATATCGGTATCGTGGTTTGTTTTAGAATATGTTTTTTGTTTTCCTTTTTAGCAGTTTATTATGTTTTATAATATTTCATCAAAGAAAAAATCGTTGTTGAGCGAAAAAAAAAAAGAACAATTTTATAATTTTTATAATTGATGAAAACTTTTATTTAAATGCTAAATGCATATTTCATTTAATGCAGTTCGTCATCACCAAAAAAAAATATTTAAGATGTTTGGTTTAGACTGTTGGTGATTTATTTGCGATCGCAATCAAATATGGATTCAAGGAAACGAGTTTTCGGCATTTCAAAGAAATTGCTGCTCGTTGGATGTGTAGAAGGCTAGAAGTTATAATGCGCAACAAAGGATTATATGGACTACCTCATAATCTCAATCTTGTAAATATGTGAGTTTTTTGATGGATTAATGTCATAGTACCATTGATTTCAAAATTTCAGATTGAACCATGCGTTTCTTCCAATGTTAAAAATAATCTCACTTTATCAGATTTTTTTCAGTGAGCATTTATATTAAAATTGTTATTTTTAAAAAGCGCCTTATTCGAAAAAAATTATTAGAGAATCCAATCTGAATATCTCATGGCAGTAAGAAGATGGAAACGATGCATTGATAGCGATATTAAAATGCTGTAGCTATTTTTGGATGCTTTAAGAAAGCTGAAAAAGGCATTTAAAATATCAATAGATTACTGATCTGGCAGAGAGAAAAAAAGAACAATTTGATTAATATCATAACTTGGAGATATATGCATAGCTTTCTCCATCAAGCAGTCGTACCTGAACCTTAACATCAGTTTTACGTGAATTACTAGATCGTCCTAATAATTTTGAAAAAGGAGATAATATTTGGAAAAATGAGATGGGCTAGAATTCTTTCGCAGATTTGTTTATACCTCGTCTGTATTTGTTTTTTTTTTTTTCTTTTCTTTTTAGATTCATATCGCAAAAATCAAATAATGGTCCGATTTGATTAATATGATAGAAGTCAAATAGTAAAAACAGCTCTACGTTCATATAACGAGTGTTTCATTAGAAATTTTAGAAATGTTTTCATTTTTAGATTTGTAGAAATAGATGATTTGGAATGTTCTCTTGATTATTCGAAATGGTTGGAAGAATTCATGACTCCTTTTTTTCGGTTGGTTTAGTTCTATATTATTCGTTTTCGCGTTTCTTCTTTTTTTTTTTTTTTTTTTTGGTCACTTGCCTTCTTTTCGACAAAATTTGAGAGATGTCCCTGAAACGTTCCGTAAGCAGCTCGGTGGTAATTTGGATAAAACATGCCGAATGTTATTTCCATATGCTTCAACAATATTTCGAGCCGGTGTTGAGCGTTTTATGCAGTACGACATTCCACGTGATATGATAACTAAATCAGCAGCTGAGTTAATGCTTGTATTAATTGCCGCTGATCGAAAATACTCTGTGAGTTCTTTTATAGTATAGTCTCCTTATCGTATTATATTTGCATATATCTACATTCCGTAGCATATATGTAATACGTTTTCCATAGTCACAGAAAATGAAGAAAGGGAATTAAAAGAACTAAGCGCAGAAGTTCAATCTATTTAATTATTTAATTTAACGTAATGCGGCCTATTAATTATTGATTTCAGAACTTAACTTTTGACGTTGAGAATAATTCACTGCTTTATATTACGGAGTTGCTTATATATGCTATCGCAAATGGCCAGAAACAGGAAATGCAAGATTTGATTACCGTAATCTCATCCTTACCATCCGTTGCTCAAAAATACAAGGTTTTATTTCAAATATATTTTTATATACTCAATCAAGTTTTCATCGTAAAATTTTGCTAAAATAGTAGGCTGGTTTATTTGCTCGTTGATAGATTTTGTCACATTATTTTTAGTTTAAATTTTTATAGTCTCATTTATCAAGATTTTAGTATATTACCATTCTTCGAGCTTACAAAGTACTGTCTCGTTATGAACACTGGCGTTTAGGAGGAGAAGATAATGTGGTGCAAAGCAGTTCATTTGATCTACATGATGAAATCATTGCAGCTCTGCTGGTAAAATTTAGAATTCTATTTGAATTATTTTCAGTCTAGATCAATAAATGAAGTGATGCAATAAAGGAATTCATAAAATGCGGTCATGTTATAATTGAATTACTAGTTATTCAAAAATAATAATATTGTGTCACAATTTTATTGGCTTAGTTATTAAGTATAAGAAAATACAAACCAGTAATCATAATAAAATAATTTCAGTTTCATTAAAAAAAAAATAGAAAAAAATATAGTTCAAATCCGACTAAATTATACTAAGCTTAATTTTACGTGCATATTAAAATGCTACTACCTTAATTCTCCGAATAGGTTGCCTAATAAATCAATAAATGAAACAACTAAATTTTCGGTCAAGATATGATTAACAAAAATCTTGTCTATGTGCTTATTGATTTGAGGGAAATATGTGGCGAGTTGAAGGATAATCACATGCTATTATAGTAATGGGTAAATAATATAAAGTTCTGCATAAGTTATATCAAAACTTTGTCTACTTGTTTTTTGTCCCAGTAACTTGGTTGCATCAGATGAGAGCAAGGTTTCTGTTTTTCGTTTTTTTTTTTTCCAAATAAGCTATGATTTTTGAAGTTAATTGTCATTTCAGGATGTCGAATCTGGGCAAGAGAGTGTTTTCATTTATATAGCGGTGCATTACTTGCATTCTATTGGGAAAGTTGATGTATTAATGAATGCTTTAGAGGAATGCTGTCATAAAACACCTTGCATGATTGTTGATTGTTGCCGTGCTTTATTATTAAATAATATGGCTGATAAAGCTAATTTGTTACTTGATACCGTAAGCTTTGTTTTTTTTTTCTCTTTCTATTATATTTTCTTTTGACCCCATATCAATAAATACGATATTTCGTTCTAATTTAACTCCATAAATTTTTATATAAATTCTAAAAAATTTTTTACAAATTCTAAAATTATCTTGCGTTTAAAAGAAACAAGAAAATTTTACTGTATTAAGCCCTCACCGCATAAATATTAATGAAATAACTGTTGAATGTTTTGGTTCAGGTTTTGCCACAATGCAGCCTTTTCTCGCATCCGATTTTATTGGATTGGTTAAAGCCGCGACTTCTGAATCCTCATGACTATGACATTCCGGGAGAAATGTTACGGCACATTTGCAAAATTTTATTCGTTTTTCTGGATTATGGAATAAATAGGTTTGTGTAGTTTAAAAATGATTGTGGTTATGATTAACTTAACTTATTCCATCTGTTAGTTTAGTGGATTCAGCGGTATTATTCTTTGATCAGAAGATTATTTTATTTAAATTCATCACTAATTTGCGAAATTGCATGTTAGCTAACTTTTGTTTGTAATTTTTGTTTGTTTGTATGCCTTCTTTATTAATTTTGTTTGTTTCTATGCCTTCTTTATTGGCATCATTTATTGTAAGTGAGCTTCAGATCTTTTTTTTTTTTTTTTTTTTTTCTTTTCTGTAAAATTTTGTACAGAGGGAAATTTCATTGATATTCAGGAGGAATGATTGTGCTTGGATGTTTTTGTGGGCAGCAGTGCAACATGTGCAAGATGATAATCTATTGCGCTTGCAATGGGACTCAAGGAAGTCATGGTGGCCAAAATTCCATTGTACTGAGCTCTCTGAAGGAGGAGCCGACTGCAGGCATCGAGTTTTCATGACACTCTACAATTTGAATATGTATAAGATATGATATGTATTTCTTTTTAATGTATATGATCGAAAGCTTAACGACAGAGTAGTTTAATTAAAAAATTTTTTGATTTTGATTAGCGATAATTTGCATGTAAATAGATAAAAATATGTGGCAAATCTCTGTTCTAAAAATTTCTTCTTTTCCTTCGGGAAAATGTATTTAAACATCGTCTAAAAAAATATTTTATAAGTGCTGAAGAACTCTGAAAAACTAGCAAGCATTCCAAAGATTTTTCTTATGGAATGAAGAACTGTTCCAACGATTGCAAAGATTTTTCAGTAATTTTTATTTTTTCATATGATTTTTTTTTTTCGCAATGAATAAAAAGCTGAAGATTGAAGTCTTGATCTTGAATTTGGAAAATTGCTGAATCAGATCCTAATTCTTTTTCACAATAATGATGAAAGTATGAATTTTATGTGTGAAAAAATACTTAAAAGTCGTACAAGAAAAATTTCATTTACAAAACAAATTACTTGTGGAAACAGCAACAAACTTCACTTATTTTCATCCGTTATTCTGTCTTTTTACAATTCTCTCTCTCTCTCTCTCTCTTCGTTCCATATGTAATTTTCAACATCTCTTTTAAAAAAAATTTATATGAATGTATGCCAACTATAATATTTAGCAAGAATTATTATTGTAGTGAACACCATTCTACGACTTTACCTTTGTAAAGTCTTAATTTTCTGTTTATTCAATTTATTCGAAAAAATTGCTGTGACCACCTGCAGTATCCTTGGGGAAATTTGATGATAATTTTATTGCGATGATTCTCTAATATTTTTATAGTTGTTTTTCAATCTTATCTTTCAACAAAACGACACATGTTATTTAACAAAGAAAAGAAATGAACTGCCTTAATCTTGATCTGATTAAAATTGGGATAGTCTTTGAATAAATCTATTAGGCAATATTGCAGCGCAATATTACACACTCTCATTTTATAAAATGAGGTTCAGTTATGTAAACTTGAGTTTCAGGAGGATTCGCGAAGAATGCCTCGTTTGTCCTATCCAGTATTTGCTTGATGCAATCACTGGTATAAATTAAACTTGGTGATCTGAAAACGAATCTATTTCAAATACTTCCAGTTCCTTTTACTTCATTTCTCTTCCACCTGATATGAAACAATCATGTTGAAAGAACGAACTTAAATGTGCTATTAGTGATGATTAGTGCTATAAGGGAATCAATGGTAAATTTGATGGGAATATTTTTGTTATCACAACAAATTATATGACAGATTGAAAAATAAGACAAAAGCGGGGTGCCGTTAATTAAACGATAAGCACAGACAAAAGAAAGAAGGCATATGAAATGGTAGGATAAGAATGGCGTCTTTCAGACATGAATTGTTTTTTGTTTAATCTGTTCAAGAAAGAATGTGGTGAAATATAATAGCAACTTGGATCATAGGTCATGGGCAAATGAAGTCATTTTTTTTCCATATTTCATACATCCTCCAAATGAATTATCATTGCAGATCCACCATGTTTCTCCGTTAGTCTGGAGAGATGGAGAGTGATTTGGTAGAAGGTATCTCTTGCATCTTATATATCTTCTGCTTCAACTGAAATGTGCAAAAAATATGTAGATGTTTCTTATGTTCTAGTGAGTGTTTTAAATTAGGTGAATATTTCTCCCTTATGTTAACAAAAAGGTTTTTGTCCCATTCACAGCGAGACAGACCTTAGTTATATGGGAATGGTGCTTGTTGGACGCGAAGGCGCGTATCGTCTACCTACTATTGATACTATCAAAAACTCGTAGAGACCAGTCGTTATAATTTACAATTTGAGGGCATGTAACAAATGGTGCTGCTATCGATAGAGGAATATCGACGAAACAGATCAATATCGAATTACCACAGTAATCTCCATCTTTACATTCTATAATGGCAAATACTGTAGCAATGGCTGTTATGCTAGTTGTACACCGGTACTCTTCTGGTGCTACATATATTTTAAAAGATTATATAACTTCTAGATACATTTGCATTGATATCAGAGAGCTAGTGATAAGGCAAGGAATCTGGTGCGTTCAATTCTCAATGGCACGAGTTAAGAACTGCATATGTATGACATTGTAAATCGTACATTTCTTCTGCACATATATACACATATTTCTGATCTGATTATTTCTTGTAAATTGCTTTTGCTTAGAGTATATTTATTATAGCTTTCTACATTTTTCATTTCTCTTAAATGTATTACTGCTGTGTCTATCAAAACTTCATTCCTCCACTAAAGATAACGTTATAAATTGAAATGAAATACAAAGAGAAAGGTATCTGCTGAACATATATTCCTTTTTTCAACTTCTTCGCGTTTTGTGCAGCACTTTAAAAGAATTGCACCTGAAAATTTGAGTCCCAATGAACTAAAATATTTAGAAAAGGATAAAACGATAGAAACTCATTGAAATTTTGGTTATGAAGAAAATTTTACCCTCTAACCCCTCTTCTTAATTAATTCTCCAATATCTTCTTGCGTCTCATCGATTTCCTGCAGAGCTAATAAATTAATTTGAGTTATTAATTAGCAAACAGATTAATTAATATTGATTATTAATAATTACTAATCTATTTACTTGAATTACCATCTGTGCGAATTCATTTATGAAATTGATTATCCACAGACAGATATTTCGATCTTATTTTATCAATATCTACTATTCTTCATCGATCAATCAATGTTTCATTCTTTTCAGCTCTTTATCGATAATTAAAAAAGATCTTTGCAATAATTGACGTCAGTTTCGAATTACCCTTGCTTTTATGTCCCTAATATCGGCTTAGGCTATGAAGAAGACTATATATATAGAAGAAAAAGAATGGTTGACGATTTTTTTTATTTATATCACCAAATAGGGTCATTTTCAGTAGTAATAGGTCAATCCTATAATCCGAATAAACTTATAAATCTTGTAATTTAACAAATCATGCTCAGCAGAATCAAAAATATGTTTGTAAGAAATGGATGATAGAATTGAGAAATTTTACTTCCTTAATGCAAATATAGTCAATGGTGAGAAGCTGTTTTTTGGGTTTTCACCATCATCTCGATGCAAACTGCACGGATGACAACTCAGTACTTAAACTTTTTGCAAGTTTGATTTTGACATTTCGAATATTCAACTTATCCTGTCTCTTTTCTCGATTTCATAATAAACAATATTATTATTATTTCGACTTTTTTTTTTTTTTAGAAAAGTCTTTTTAAATTGCGTTTAGCGCATGAAAAGCAAAATTTTACAAATTTCATTTTACTGTCAGATATTACCTTAATTAATTTCGTCTTGTTTAAATTCTATTAATTTCATTTCACAGATTTAAAAATATTTTTTATCATAAAATTTGAATTAAGGTGAAGTTTTGATACAAGATCAGTATAAAAGTTTACCAGCTCATCACCCAGATTTTCCACCTGAAAATTTCGCAATTCTGTCAACTTTTTTAGATCTCAAATCTTTTAGAATATTTTTAAAATAATGAATAATAAAATACACATCCCCGTGCTTTTTCTTATCCTTATATACTATTCTTGCTGCAATAAAAAGATCTCGGATTTATATAAAAGTCGTTTATTTGCTATTCGTTACTTTTAAATTATCTCTCACTACACGTTTCATGTTAGCGGAAATGGTAGTTAAATCTATTTTTAAAAATTGATTACCTGATCAAACCACCACGTAGTTCTTTCAGCTGGACTAAGCGACCAAACTCCATTTTTAATATTTATTCGCGATAGTAATATCCAAATCTGATGAAGTTTAGGATAATTTTCAGAAATAATCCAACCTAATGTGGTAGTGTGATTCAGAGAACAATATAGCAAAATCTTACCAAGGGAAATTTGAATGAAAGTTTTAGACGAATTATATTAAATAACTTTTTATGGTCAATTAGACAACATGAGCTTAGCTAGCCAGATTTCAATCAGCTTGACTTCTTTTGACCTCAAATGTATTAAAAAATTCATCACATTACAGAAACGCACTTGCATATAAACTCCCCAGTACTCAGATTACAAAGAGTGTTTTTCTATGAAATTGTGCTTCTCTTATGCTAAGAAGTTAATCGCGAATGATCAAATCCAAAAGTTGCTAAGATAAAAAATTTTTAATACCATGGATCATAGCTGTTATCGAAAAATCCACATACCTGAATTGTTAGTATTAAAATGAGGTATATCCCGAGTAAGACACTACAGAATATAAGAAAACTTCCGCGATAAATAAAGATCTTTTTGACATATTGAGATTCCTTAATTGATGTTGTGTTGACATGTTTTCGAAATTTTCGAATGATGGGTTTCTCTTGGGATTCCTCGACCAAGTTTGCATTTTGGGAATTGAGTTCAGGGTCGAACATTGACTCCAAGAAATCTTCTGGAAATTATAAAACATTTTAATTATATGAACTTCTAGTTATTGGTTTTTGGACAAATTTCAGAATTTTTTCCATCAATCCTTGATTCAAAGACATTGTTAAAATGCTTTCTAAGAGATGTCAAATTAATCATAGCAATAAGTATAATATATTCTTATCAAATGAATTCATTAATCATTATTTCATTTCTTAAGCCTAACCTTCAGGGATATTATACTCTTTTGGATTGATGCTGCTTGATACATTTGTAATTATTGCATCTGAAAATTTTCAAAATAAATAATTAGGAGCATATGTGAAAGATTAAAGTCTTTTAACAGAGAGCTGAATATGAACAATGGAATCTGGATTTATGCATGATAAGATCAACATATGAGATTTGAATCTGTTAGTATGCATGGAATTATTCCAAGGGCATGTCTTGCACTAAAATATCATGCATTTCATGCAATTCAATCTTGATTTTATGCTAAAAAAGAATAGTACTATACGCTGCGACATATCAAATGTGTACGATTTGCTGTCAACATACGATCCAGATTTGCGATATGCTTGAATTAAAAATGAAGATAAAATATCTTTTTCCTATTGGAGTAGTGCTACAATTACCTTTTTCTGTCATCCCTTTATCTCTTTATCGTGAATGGAAAAATTCGAGAACAGGAATAAGAAAAAAATTTGATAGTTAGTTTTTCAGGATAAAAGATAGAATTGTCTTACAATAAAAATTGCATAAATAAGCAAACCATTCAGTATTGATCTTGAGCCTATTTTTAAGCATTTATTTCAGAAAACATCGAGTAAATTGATATTTTCTAAGAGAATTTTCTGTTTACAGTTGCTCTATAATGACAAATTTGAATGTCACTAACAAATAGCTTGAAAGAAAATTTCAGAAAATATAAGATCATAATGAATTAAATCTCACCAATTTGGTCCTTTTCAGCAAGAGCAGTAAGGAACAAAGAATAGAAAACGAAATGTTTAAACATTACTCGAAGAACTGATTCAATCGAAATAAATGAAACCGAATTTAAATCAAAATTCTGAAGGATGAAAATTTTTGCATGCAAATGCAAAATACAAGATAAATTGCATTTGATTGAAACTTTATCTGAATTTCGTTTACTCTAACTTTTGTTTGTCAATGGGGACAAATGGCTTACAATCTACAATTTACTGTTTATTTTGCACTCATATAGTTTTCATTCTTTCCATCAAGACTCAAATTTTGTCAAGTTTCGAGAAAGAGAAATTGCAGAAACAAGATCAATCAATTGATTAATCATGATCAATCGTCCATCCTGAACACTACTGAATCCAACAGTTTTTCCTTGCTTCATCGCTTCTCCCTCCATCCTCAGATTCTAGAAACAAGCCGATCTTCATGGTGTTACACTATACATGATACTATTCAAGGCTTGTGAATTCATATTTCTCACTTTTGATTTCATCTTCCTCACTCTCATTAAATTCTGGAATGCAATTGCTTTGAACAAAACATGGATTTTTCGTAGTTGAAGTTAGAGATGTGCATTGGATGATACTGTAGTTGTCAAGACTTTTTAAATAAAACAATTAAAAAACCGTTCAACTGATGATTTTGATTTTTCGCTCAAGAAATGGATGATTTGTGGTCGATGAATGATGATTTAATAGGTATGACTTCATCTTTCGTCAGCCCTTTTTTGAAATGATTCACTAATGGCACATCAACAGTCAGTTATCTATTCCGGAATTGTTTCCATACCGACACTTTGTTCAGCGAAATTGGCAATATAACAGTGGCAATTAGTGGAGCATTTATTGGGGAAAGTACAGACAAACACTTGAAAGGTACAGATAACAGGACAAGTGTAAATTGCATTTGTTTTACCGTCGATGATTAAAAATCGGTCGTTAAAAATTTTTTGCACAATGCCGGAAATGTGTTCATTTTGATATTTTACTTTAACAGTAGAAATCGTTTAAATGTTTGGTGAATCTGTATCTCTTTCTATGAATATATATATATATATATATATATATATATGTTAAGTTGCTCTTAATTTAATATATAAATGATCCGATAGAGAATAATTCTTTCTACCTTTTGCATTTCATTAGCCATTGATTAACTCAGAGTATCACATCGACAAACGGATAGAATTCAGAAAATAATATGATCAGCAAATTTCATATCAATCTTGCTGTATAATATTTTTTAGAGATGAAAATGATGAGAACGTATCGGAATGAATTCTCTTTTAAAAAAATAGTCAAATTTCGAGCAACGGACAGCAAAAATGTCATTTTTTGGATGAGTGGATAAAGATATATTACTTGAATCAATGTTGAGCTCAAACAACCTGTAAACGAAAATGTGATACATAATGTATTGGCAAAAAAATTAATTAAATTTTATATAAAAGCTAAAACTACATTGACTGCAGTTTATGACTTCTGCAAGACAATAAATCCTGTTGATCAATTTAGGGTATGATTGTAGTTTCAGTGAAAAGGTGAAGGAGATAACTTTTTTTTTCTTGGAAAGGAAAATTCAGAGAAGTTTTCATGGGAAATGCTGATTGTTAGAACCATAGATTCTAAAAAATGCTAAATAGGAAAGAATTGTTTTCCATTCCAAATAAATATTGAAAGACAATGACATTTTGAAATGTTATCAAAAGCATTGCAAATTCGACCATTAATTTGGCAAGACTGAATGCAATTTCTGCCTCAAAAATTCATATGATGTCCACAACCGAAGTCCGGTGCAACTCAGAATATTAAATTGTTGTTAATATTCAGGAAATGATTGGATTTGCTTGATGACCGACATCTAGAGTTTGTATTCTGCTGTAGTGATAAGAAGATCAAATGTGATTTTCTTTGACTCATTAGTTTTAAAGAAATTAATTTTATATCTCAATTCATATAAATGAACTAAAATCACAGTGAAATGTTGCTCCTTGATCAAGATTGGGTACTGAAACAAGTCATTGAAACTTTTATGGTAGATTTTAAAGGATAATATATAATTAATTTCTAATGCTGGAAATAGATCTCAGTGATTTATTTTAATCAGAAAAACGATGGAATTATTTTGAAATTCATCGAAGGAAAGCTGTAGACTAAAAGTTAAAATGTTCTAACGCAATCACTGAAATCGCATAGAAACATGGAAAAAAAAGGAATATTATTAAAATTTTAATGAAGAAATAGTTTCAAAGATGGTATAGACAATAAATGAAAGGTTCTGTGAGAAAAAAAACTTGGGCCTAAAAAAAGCAAAATTGAAAAGCTTAATAAATCTTTCATTGATGCAAGAGAAACAGACTTATGACATTTATTTATCTATATTTACTTAATTAGATATAGACATGAACGAAGTGACATGCATATATTAGAGAAGCGGAAATCACATAATTAGGTAATCTTTCTGTCATATATGATTTAATTTCAATTATTTAACTTCATCTTTGTACAATAAAATCTTTTATTGCTTTTCTTATCAGACTATATTTTATTGAACAGACTTTTGCACAGACTATATTTTTATCTTGCAATTGGCAGTTTTAAATTTGAATAATTCTAAATCTGGAAATTTTTTCTGATTATAATTCTGATTGTTAGAATTACAGTATTCTTCAATGTTGGTCGTTCATCAATCTGTACAAATTGCCAAACAAAAATCTGCGCAAAAATAGAATGGGAAAATAATCAGAGCGATGTAAAGCATACATTTCCAAATCTTTTCGAAGCATTGCGACTAAGTTTTTACAGTGTTTTGATAGCCTCTCCAACTGTGCATCACAACAAATCGAAAGTGGAAAAGAAATGGATTACGGTACTGAAATTAATTGCATGAAATGCGTTAAAGTCGGCGTACTGATAGATTTCAATCAATTTGAAAAAATCAAACTGAAATGTGAACTGTTTATTGGCATATTTTTTGGTAAATTATCAACTTTCCATGCTGGATTCATTTATGAATGATAAGCCCAATTAATACGAAATAATTTAGTTGATTGCTCCAAAAAGTGGTTGCATTGATAATATGATATATGCAAGATGACAAAAAAAAAGTCTCTTCTTTTGGATATTGTGAGCTGTATAAGTCAATTTTCAGCATAATTAGAGAAAAGGAGGAGCGAATCAGTCATTCACATCATCATTATTTTCTAAATATCTTCAATCTTGCCATGTCTGCAAGACGAGCTGTTAATTCATAAAAATTCTCTTTTCACAGACATTTATGAGAGATATTAATGAGAATTTTTGGCTGCATACAGACAATGTCTGAACGACGACATCGTTCTTATATCCGTGTTGTCGGTTACTCTCTTTCATATCACTACTATCAGTGAGAGGAGACAATGTCTTCGTCTATCTTTATTGTCAATAATAAGATTGCCAACGAAATGATCACTAATCATTGCCGGGTATGTCGCTGACAATCTGATGCAATATTTTTCATCAATGATAATCATACCGAAGTCTTTCAGAATTATATTGCCACTATGTTATAATTTAAGACAAAACAGTTTTTGAGATCCAAATCTCA
Source organism: Onchocerca flexuosa (assembly GCA_002249935.1). Classification (NCBI taxonomy): domain Eukaryota; kingdom Metazoa; phylum Nematoda; class Chromadorea; order Rhabditida; family Onchocercidae; genus Onchocerca; species Onchocerca flexuosa. Next base: position 114,988 of record KZ269983.1, on the reverse strand, counting down.
CCGAACTAAAATAAATGCACGGTGTGATAAGAAAAGAACGAGCGAGAACGAATAGATTTTTTATCTTAATTGTGCTTGGCATTTCGAGATAGCATTGAAATTTCATTTCTGTATCTTTGCATTTCAAAACAAGAATGAAGTACAACTGAAGATTGATGCTGATCATTTCGATCCGAATCTCACAAAAATTAATAAACCTTTACGACTACTATCCATTGATTCTTAAATAATCCTTCAACACCTTCTAACTTTTAACTAAACTTTTGAAAAACAGACCTTATGACAAAGATAGTTGCAATAATGATCGTGATATAAAATGAATCTCATGACTGAGACAAGAGTGGAAAAGACATTATTCCTTGTCCAAACAAAAACATCCTGTTGCTTATCAGGGTAAAGATTAATCACTGATAAAAAAGGCGTAATTTTTTTAAAAATATTTTTAACTGGAACGTCTCTCTTGCTCCAAGGTAGAGTTTATTTGCTTATTAGCAATTAAATTAGAAATGTATGAGCACAATGTACCGTAAGGTAATCAAATAGTGTATTATTTTCATATGCCAAAGAGCCATCATCAGCTATGTTCATTTGTTTATTTATCTTCAAGTTTTGTTAAATAGAATGCAATGTTTATTCTTTAACTTTCAGTCTCTAAGATGTTCCATTCGTTTTATCGTTTTTTATTTGAATCGACAAGTTGGCAATTTATTCTTCAAAAGTTTTAATTTAAGGTATATCTGAGCCAAAACTTTATTCATTTTAATTTATTTGTATTGCTGTTGCACATTTCACTTTACTGTATTTGAGATTTTAAATTTGTCTTTCAATTTCAGTAGTAATGGTATTGTTGAAGATATACATGCATTTGTCTTTCCCTTTTAAAATCTTCACAATTTAAAGTTAAATATATCAAGCATTATCAAGCAATGTGTCATAATCGATTATTTTCAGTTAAAATACTTAAATTTCATGAAATTTGATGAAAGTAGCGGAAATAAGTGTTTAAGTGGTATGTTAGTTTACATTTATCTGTGGAACAAAACATTATTCCGCATAACTGCATTAGCAAGTTGGCTTTTAAAGTAGTTTCGCTAACAGGATAATGTGAATCTTAAAGGATTTCACAGCGCGTAAAGTCGTAGCTACAATATCGACTAAAATGAAATTTTATTTAAGAGAGGTAACAGCACTCATAAGAATGATTGAATGAAATTCTGTTGCAACTAAAATAAGGACAGCAAGCAAATATTAGTTAATTCATGATCAACTAAACGAATTAAAACAAAATCTGCAGATGGGAAAGGAAGGGACAGAAGATTAGATTTTGAGATTCAACAAGTGGATCAAATTCGTGTCAAGTACGGTTTCGTTAATCAGAGAAATTCCTGTTGATTGAATTAATGACCATGTAGAATAGCTAAATGAAATTTCGAATCAAATATCACATAAATCAATCCGAAGTTATTCATCAACGTCATTTTAATTTTTTTCATTCAATTAGGCTGATATTTAATTTCAGATAGTGCATAATTATAGGCAATAATTGCTCCTAAATAGCCTTCCGCATTTTCGTCATTTGATCGGTCGGAAAATGAAAGAAAAAGTACATCAGCATAAGACTTTTTCAGAAAAGCACTTCATTGACCTTGGTTCTTTGAAAACCAAATAAAAGTGTCGAACCAATTTTTTGTTCCAGTCAAGGTCGTTAAACAAAATTCTGTATAGTTCTTATTTGTTCGCCAATTAAATCATCAAAATATGTATTTATTAGTCTTGAAAAAAAAATGGAAAAATTTTTTTTGACAAACGGAGTTTCGAATGATTTTTGAAGAGCATGCAGAAGAAAATTTGTTTTTTTTTCATATGCCATCTTGAAGTTTTTTTAGCTATCATTTCTCGAATACAATTAATCAAAAGTCTAATTTTATGTGAAAGTTTAATAGTCCATTTTTTCTTCGAAAAGTACCAATCATGTTTTCAATTAGCTGGATTACTTTTTAATTAATTAACCATAAAAGCACATATCATGCATCGATTCATTGGTTGATTTAATTTAAACTGCATATTTTGGCCATTTAAAACATTTAAACAGATATTTTTTTAATGTGAAACTTCAAAGATACTTGGCTCATGACCTTTCTTTCACTATTTCAATTCTTATTCTTTATTCCATAGCTATCAAGCACTGCACATTAAGATGTTCGTCATTTCGGACAATTTCATTCAACACTTTGTCTTTCCATGTGTCATTTCGAGAAATAATCCATAAGGTGTCTCACTCCAATCAGTCATTCTATCGCTGATGAAATTGTGAATCATATTGATCACGGCCTTTTCAGTGCTATTCTGCCGCCTGCATTATTATTAATTTCTTTTTAAAAAGTGAATTTTTACTTCGACTGAGACGACAGCAAGGCAAAGAATACGAATAGGTAAATCAATCTGAAATATAGCAATTTTTTAGATGAAAACTTTTGAAAAATAGCGGAAGATTTCTGAAATCGATAAGCACATCCCTGGTAAATTCCTTATTAAGGATATCACATATTTAATATAGATATCAATCTCATCTGCTCATTGTTTCAATGTGCAACATAGAATGATTTATAAGGGCAACATAAATATTATTATTTAATCATATTTAAAACTAATTAGGTGAAAAAAATGAAAGTTTGATGAGAAAAATCAATTTGGCAGTGCATGATACGAATTTGGTTCAAAGATGTGATAAACAAAATTCAAAATTCTAATAAGCAGTTCAGGCATATTAAAATGTTTTTAAAAAATCAAAGTTTTGGGAAAAATGCGACGTAACTTTTTCTTCGAAATTCATACATTCGTTTAACTTTTGTCAAATTCTTTTTAGTAGCCACTTTTAACAATTATTTTTTCAATTATGGTAACATAACACTATTTGAACGAATAATGTTATGTTTCATATCACATATCTTTGCGTCAGACAATAAACAATTAAAGTGTTTCTTCTAATATCAACTTAATTCCGGGTAAATGTTCGGGAAAATATTCAAATCAATTTTTATAAAAATATAAATATTTATAGAAAAAAATTCGAAATCTGAAACAATTGCAACAAACCTTAGATGTTACGAACTTTCGACTGCGATTGTACCATAAGTAAGATGATGTGAATAAAAAAAAACACACAATATGGAACATATATAAGGAAATAAAAAAATGTTAAACTAAAAATGACGTGATATTTATAAGAGAATTCTTAAATCAGCAAAATGGGAAAGCAATTCCAGGAATTTCCACTGAAATAAACAATATAGTCAACAGCATAGAATCAAGAAGGATCGAAAAATTCCATTTTATGCATTGGAAGAATATTGATGGGAAGTAACAAAAAAGTGACATGATGTTTAATGTTAAAAATGACAATGAGAGCCAATGAATGGTACTTCTTAGAATCATTTCTGTCCACGTCAACATTGTTATTAAATATTTTCTTTATAGGTTCTGACATTTTAAATTCTTCCGGTAATGAATATTCAAATATCTCTGCACTGACAATCATTTTTCAGTAAAACAAAATGTAAGTCTATTTGTTCATCAATTTTTACGCCATTCTTATTTGTCAAATTTTTTCATTCACTTATTCCCTCTTGCAATGGAAGTAAGAAGGAGTGATAGAATCTCTGTGATTACGGTACTTGTTTTGTCAAGTTGTTGATGAAATGGCATTAAAATGGATTTTTTTGCTAATTGCTGGATATAAATGCTTTAAATTATTGAAATGCCTTCTTGTTAGAGAATATGCACTCTCTATGTGATAACTATTCTTATTCCAAATTTGCAAAATATATTGATTGATTAAATCAAATATTTTTGAAAATCTATAAAATGAAAAATGGGAAGAGAAAGGATAATACGATAATAGCGACTGGAAATTGTTGCCCATTCAAGGAGTAGAAAAGTCTGACTAATATCCATCAATAATAGGAGATCGTAAGATACGCTGGCAATGCGAAACGCAATTAGCAGTAATCGCGACGCGGAAACGAAGATTAGGTTGCTCATTTAATCGTCCTTTATCTGTTCTTTGCCATGCCAATTACGTGTATAAAAGGGATTTGAACCCGCTGATTGCATTTAATCGTCGAATTAAACCCGAACTTTTCTATTATTTCTGTTGTCTTTGATCTTTATTTAGTTCTTTCCAGGCACGAATTAGATGTTTCGACTGGTATTAATAATATAGTGCATCATAGATATGAGCATATTCTTGTTTTAAAACGGATTCTTGTGAAATGACTTAGCAATGAAATCTAGACTAAGATGACTAATGTCACATCAAAATAGAGATATCAAAGGCATTCAGTTATGAGTGAATTGCAGATTCCATCTTCTCTAATTCGAAGAAAATGTGAATAAATACTTTAGGCATCGATGAGAGAATAAGAAGCGAACGATTCATGAGATTCAAGCCTTTGTCTATCTTAGAGTTGCGTCATAAGAAAGTATCTTGCAATTACCTTATCTATTTTTACAGTTGCGTCATGAAAGAGTAGCTTGTAATAAACAGTGAATAGTTTCATCACTATTAGAGAAACGAGTCCTCAGTTAGTCTCACTTTTTCACTGATGGCTTATCAGTAATCAGTAATTCTGAACAAAAAAAAAAAAGAAAGAAAAAAAGGAGAAACAAGAATTCCGTAATGCACACTATAAAACAGAGTAATGTAGATGGATAGATGATACTTCGTGATAGATACTTCGAGTACTTGTAGTTGTTTTTCTTCATTCCAAGTCGATCAGTAACGCTTTTTTTGCTATTTCTTGTTTCTTTCCTGTTTTTACCAATAAATTTATGGAATGGGAAATATCGGAACAAGCAAAACAGTTGTACTATGCTATTAATCGTTATATCGTTAATGCATATGTTAATCACCACAGGCGATGAACAACTCAAAAAAGATCGGTTATCTCAAAATTCAGAAATTATCTATAAATGAAGGGCCTTCCTTCAAAGAACAACGGATTGCTAAAATGAGTTCATTGGCCTATGGGATTAGATAATTATTTCATAAACTAATAAGTAGGGAAAAAAAGTTCAACATTACTTAAACTATCAATTTACATTAAGTCAAGAATAATCCCAGAAATGAATATATTTGTGTATCACTTTAGCAGTATTCGGAAGAATGTAAAAAAGACAGTATTATTTTTGTGTTTATTACACTAATGGTTCATGTCTGTTTTTACTTCAAATAAATCCGTCATTTCACTATTCAGTTTAAATAAAAACCTGACAGGCAATTGAAAGCAAAATTGAAACTAGAAAAAACAAGAAAATATATAGTTGGAATGATACTGAATAAGGAATCTCTCGAGCGAAGACTTTCGTTGCTTTTTTTCACCACTCATGAGCTGATGTCATTTATTTTCTGGTGATAATCTTCAGTGCTTTCATAATTTGAGAACTTCGGTTGGGACGGCTTTGAATATTTTCCAACTTTTTTGACTTCAGTTTTTATCCTTAATTTTCATTGCGATTCAAGAGTAAAAAATATGAAAACAGTATAGTTTTTACATATTTATGTGAGCTCATTAAAGTTGCTATTTGGCAAATATCAGTTATAGCTAAAGTTTTTAGGCACTCGCATTATACATCACTAATTATGGTAATCTAAACTGTGAAATTTTCGGGAAATATTACAACAAATAATTATTTTAATACACACTTTGAGAATCAGAAGGTCAAACTGAGCATGAGTGTAATGTTCGCATTGCTATGAAAGTAGATTACAAAATTTGACTCATAAATAAGATCATATTTATTCTGCTGACTCACGATTCGATGAGAGATTTATAGGAACTGGTTTCAAACTTCAGCAACTTCTCAAGGCATTCTTATGGCAGAAAGTTTTAGGATAGCATCGCTACTTCAAAAGTCAGGCAATTTAAAAATTTATTTTTTAAATACATCCTTGCATTTTAATCTGCACACAAAAAAATCCGCCTTTTAAGCAGACATGAAGAAAATAAGGCAGCTAAACTAATGCGAGATATCATTGTTAACTGAAACATTAGTTTTTGTTCATTACTGACTTCCTTGCCAAGTTTTTTATGGAGGAGGAATTATCTAGAAGACAGATTGGTAAATGCATAGGTAGCATTTGTTGCGAAATGTTTGATATGTTCGCATCGTTGCTTACGAAGTGCACATCTTTATCTCATTTGATTTGAAGAATTCAAATTTTCGATTTAAATCAGCGTTCGAATTAGACTAAAATGATGTATCAAATCGGGAAGTGATTGAAAATAAAGATTTATTTCGCGTAAGAGAGTTATCCTTCCACGGCTCAAAAATATATATCAGATTATTAAGCGTTAAAAGCCGAAAGAATTACAGACCGCGGGAACCGGTTCCGAAGTTTGCAACGAAGAGAGAGAGGCTACTTGCATATGCATAACTGTTTCCTTCCATTCTTGAGCTGTTGTACCACTTGAATACTTGCGAAGAATGTCCTTTCCTTGCCCGAAACCGAATTCACAGAGCCATTTGTGTGCATACGAGTCGACCGTCGCTTCCTCTAATCGCCCTTGGCGATGTTATACTTTCTTCGTGCCGACGTCGCTGTCGCTGCCCTCTTCTAAGCTCAACAACCCATTATGCAGTTGATCTCACTCTCCGCAACAAAACATTGCGTCATTCAGCGGCTTCACTCTTTCTTTTCGTATGCATTATCGCACTATCTTTTCTGCCGCATACCATGCCAGCTAGTCTTGTCCACATAACACACATGCTTGTATGCATGCATTATTCATGTACACATGTGGAGAGAAAGATATCAGCATTTGAAATTCGCATTTGAAGGGGCGAATTACGAGTTTTTGAGGAGAGGGGATCGTTCGATCAGACAAATGTTTCACTAGATGGGAGTTATTACAGTGAAAGAAGATGGAATGGTAATGCGTACATGAAGAGATAAGTGTTACAAGCAATTACTAGAGAATGTCCAAATAAATTGTCGCTGGGTTATTCGTCATGTTCGGCTGTGAACTTTTTGGCAACGGATGAATTTTGTTGCAAAAGCACTTCTGCTTCTTCTGAAGTGAAGTCATTTCGCAGCAAACACTTCGCCGCAATATTTCCACGTATTAACCTGGGCAATGTCCGTAATTTACTGGTAATGCGTTAACCAAGCCATCAGCATGTTTATTGTTGTCATATAACTCCAAACATATATTCCGAATTTTAAGCTAACCTACCATCAGTACTATGATCAATGAAAACCTCTCACATTTTCCACTACAGAGCAGTCTGCTTCTTCGTCTAGATAAATATTTTGTTTCGACGATAAAGCGATTTACATTCATTCATTCTCCTGCATTTGTTTCTTAACAATTTCACCCAGTGATTCACAGTAACGACTCAAACTGCTCGCTGTGACCAGCAGTTTTTTGCTTGCAAGTCAATTTTTTGCATGCAGAAGTAATCATTTTTCGAGCTTTTGAAGCGCAGTTGTGAGAAGCTTAAATTAGTTCAGTTGCTGTAAATCATCGGTTAGTAAATGAACTTGTTGACTAGTGCAGGTACAGATGTTGAGATGCATTAATGGAAATTCAGTCGAAGAGATGGAAAGGTCATTCGAATTGATAAAAGTCATATCTTTTCTTTGTCAAATGTTGAATGGTCTTCTTGGGAAGGATTAGTTCATGAAATTTTAATCATTTTTGATAAATAGCGTTGGCATTTGCCGAGCTATTGCAGTCCTTCAGAAACATATTTTTCCAAAGTTCTCTTAACCCACTTACAATTTCGAATCTCAATCCTTGACATTTTATTTACTTCACTTCTGCATCTTCTATTTAATAAATGACACAAAAACAAGCATCTCACAAATGGTTGATTTTGCCTCATTTGAAATTTGTCTTCTCTTTCTACCTTGCCCTATTGACACATTAATAGTTATATCTCACCCCTTTCGCCATTTATGCGAGCATGCAGTATTTTCCCTGCACCGTGCTAATTATTTAGTAATACGAGAATTGCAGTACCATTGAAGATATAAAAACCACACTCTTCTTATTCGAACCGGATCTTTAAATTTAATTTATTGCAAAAGAAAAAAAAGAATGACTTTAATTCGTTTATCATAAAAAGATTATGCTTCCCCTCATATACTGTGAACATCTTTTAATTTTCTCAAACATGAGAGTGAAAGAGATCAGCATGAAATGAAGAATCTTCCCCATTTCTTTTCATTAGATCCTGATCAAGAGAGAAATAAGCGAAATAGGACATATTTTAGTTTACCTTCCACTACCTTCTACAATTTCTACCGAACGGAACTTAATGAATACGACTTCGGTAACATTTGTATCAATGATGGGGTCGCAGCAGATCTGATACTGTTTCAGCCGTTCTTCCCGAACATGTTCCTCTCTATTATAATTACCATTATAATTACACTCCCATTACAGTTATTGTTATAACCACTAAAATATGATATTGATGCAAGGACAGTGATTCTGAGCAAGCTTAAAAATGTATATCATCAATGTGTTCACATATTCGCTTGATCAGAACTCCTGAATCTTGTGAAAGACAGAGAGATTATGAAGGGCGATGGTGTGAAATGCAGAGCAATTCAAGTGCGACAAAAAATTTTATGGCATAAACATTTGCAACTATTTTTCCTCGTATCCAGAAAACAAAACGTCAGAATAGCAAATCTAGTTTGCAAATTTCTTATGCTTTTCTGTACTGCATTGTTTTTAATGCTTTAATGAGAAATTAGTAGCTAAACTAGTTTATTAATATAGAAATTATTTTAAAAAATTTTTTTCAAATCATTTATATGCGAATGATTTATGAATCTGCAAATATTTTTTGTCCATGGGAGAGGAGAGAAGTCTAGACTTGAAACATGTACTTTCTGTTGACGATGCTCACCTTTGTATTTTCGGAAGTTTTTTGACTGCATTCTTCAAAACTTATTTCTCTATTTTCACTCCAATAAATTTCAAAAAATGAAAGAATTATGCTTAATAACATACATACAATTACTCTCATACATTATTGAATGTGATTTCATTATTGGCTATACACAATAGTTTTTGCATATTTAAAAGCTTGCATCATTTCAGATCCGATGCTATTACAAAACCTTTGAACGAAAAACTGTTTGTTGTATCATCTGAATCGAAAGACTTATCCGGGAAAGTTTCATTAGTAAGGTGCATTTAGAACCTAGTCATATCCAAACTACCTAACAGAACTGTGCATGTGCAAGATCCATTAGACAAAAGAATAAAGTTGTGCAACATTGCTGTAACGCAAAAAGTTAGGTATTCATTCCTTTATCATTCTATCCATTTTCATCGTTTGCAAATATCAGTCAATTACTGTGTTGTATCCTGCTTCCAACTTGCTCTGCTATGATAAATTGTTATTATCAGTTTTACTGAGATGTAATAAATCATTTCCGATACTGCGTAGCCAATTGAGCGGAAAATTTTTCCGAAACTAAAGACTAAGAGTATTAGCTGATGCAATATTACATAAATTTGGTCCGAGATGTTTATAATGCAGCATTTTTACAATCGCCGATCAGTCAAGTTAACTCGTCTCTTTGTCCATTCACTTCTAAAAGATTTAGTACAATACCCCCTGATAAATTGTTGTAATTATTGATACTTTCTGGAGCAATTCATATTTCTAACAAAACAAATTTGGTTGAATCATTCGGAAACTTCGCAATAATTTCCAGTCCTGCGGGTTGTGGTTTCGGATTTCAACTAATCCCATATATGAAGGAGGTACCTGCTGGTGGAAAGACAGCACAAGGATGATGACTCATTGTTTCTTTGATATGATGACGCACATATTTCATGGGCAAATAATGGGTACTTGAAGCCAGACATGCTCAATTACGGAGACCGATCTGTTCCACTGAAGAGGGCGACAATGGCGCAGTATGTCCTTCGACTGGCTACCGCTTTCGTCTTCTTCCAGGCAACTCGCATCGATGACACATTCTTCCTCGGAGAGAAAGGACGATGGCGGCGGCATTGTAGGTGTCGGTGTCGATGTCTCCTTCCGGGTGTCTCACTGCCATGACTTTGTTTACTCATTCTTGCCTCTTCCGTCTCTCCCATCGAATCGACAGCACCTGTTCAGACAACTCTCAACCACCATTTTTAACAATTTCGTCATTTCCGTTTCTCCTTCCTTCCTTCCCTCTCTTCACCACCTATGTTTGTGGGTAGTAGGTGGGCCACCGATCGGACAAGTAGAGTTTGTTATGTCTGGAGGGAGGAGGTCAACCGCTCTTTCTCCTTCATCTCCTCAAGGGTCGTCAGGTCGCCCTCGTCGTCACAGTTGCCGTCTGCGATCGTTGCTCCATTCCAAGACACACACATACCTGTCGCTCCTTCCCCTTCGCCTGCCTATTCCCTGTTTTTTATGAGTTCATTGTGGGAGGTATGTCTGCCCGTTCATCGTGTGTGTCTGTCTGTTTGTCTCTCTGTACTGGTTTTCTTCTTACTGCCACAATCCTTCTCTGACATGATGATATTTATCCGCCGCAACGAACCATTCCGCAATTGTGTCACCTGACCTCTGGTGCTTCACGGATTCAGCTCTCCGTTGTTAACCATCGTTATGGTACAGTAAAGTAATCGTGGCATCATTCGGAGGACCCATCCCAGTGCTCCTGTTTCTTCTGGTGGTCCGTTGGTGTGAACGGATGGATGGATGGATGGATGGATGGATGGATGGATGGATGGATGGATGGATGGATGGATGGATGGATGGATTGTTGTTGTGATGATGGAGATCGCTGCTGCTGCTAAGACGTTACTATCATCTCCTCTACGCTACGAGAAGTGCAGTGTTATTACAACTTCCCAAAAAGTGCATTCTGTTGAGATATAATTGATGGTGGTGGTGTGATGCTATGCTATAGGATGATAATTCGCACTTCATCACTTCAGTTCATCAAGCGAACTTCTTACGCGTTTGATAGCATCCGCTAGTTCGATCTTCGTTGAGGACGAATTCGCTGCACCTTCCCTTCTGCTGTGACAATAGCAATAACTGATACATTGGTACCAACAGATCAACTTATCTGTTCAGCAGCAAAAGTTTATCTGGCATGACATAAATTTGCAGATATTCGGAACATTTATCGTAGTGAAAAAACAAGTCTGTAAATTGCCAAGAAAGAGTGAAAACAAAGGAAGATGAATTGATTGCAAATTAGTTTAGAGATGACATATTCATTCATAAACAAACTGATTAAGACCTGCACTTTAATGGTCTATGCTGCGAAGAGGGCTGGCGCAAAAGGATTCTTTCTTCTCTTCTGGGAGGCAATAAGTGATCGAGTTGAATCATTGTAGGAGAGCACTTCGCCTTTTTCATTTCTGTTTTAAAATGCCCTTTAAAGTGCACTACACTACATATAAAAGGGCAAAACTCCGTTTTGCATTTCGAAGTTGTCGACAGTCTGAGAGGGTGTGCGACTGACTGACTGACGACTAATTCCTACATTTCTAATTCTGATAGCTTCTTCGAATTCAACCGTTTTGAAGAAGCTTCCTAATCTTCGTTAGATCATATCTATCGGTAATCTGACGATTTCCTACATTTCTAATTCCGATAACTTCCCTCAACCATTTTGAATGAAGAAGCTTCGTGATCTGCGTTCGATCACAACTATCGATAGTTTATTAATCATAATGATAATTATTGCAGTACTGTTGTTAACTGATCTTCAATGGCATCATTAACATCAACGTTATCCAAAATCTTTCTACTTGTCCTACTGTGCTCTACCAATCTGCTACAGACGAAATCTTTGAGCCGGAATACGGTAGCGGATGATAACGAATCGGATGTGTCCGCCTTGATTGATAGTTTCCTGGAGCGTGCAAAACAGAACACCCGACATCACAGGACACATCGGTAGGCTAGCAAGGTTTTTCTCACTCTTCTTTGTCACCTCCTCTCTCTCCTCTCGCTTCTTCTCCCGCGGCTTAACAAAAGTCCTGTTTTTCATTTTCAAGAATCGTCGTCTCTTTTCATACCGTAATTTCAAGTGGGGAATTCATTTTACGGCTTGATTTTGATAATCAAATCATGATGGAAATCTAATTTCAAATTTAAATTCAGGACATTTATAAAAAGAGCCATATCTGTGAAACTTCAGGTCGGATTTGTTTGATCAAACTTCCAGGATGAGGGGAGGAAGGAACCTTGTTTTCATAGTTCGCTATCTATTATCGTCAAAGTGATTGCATGCGCTCACAATTGTAAAACATTTGAAGACTGCTACGTCGACATCGCATACAATCGTCTATTCAACAGCTTACAAGCTTCGATGTTCACGGACGAGAATATGTGAAATGCCGGAAAAGTCTGTTCGATGGAAGCTCTGTGGTTTGTCTTCTTAATTTTCACTCTTGGAAAGATTTCTTTCTTTTTCCCAAGCCCTGATCGCTTCATTTTCCTAATTTTGACATTCTATAACAAAAAAATTTTAATAAACATGCAAAATTTGTTAGTTGCGAAATAACAGATAAAGCGATGTTATCGACCGCAATCAGAGGATATGCGCGTTGGATGTTATGCGGTTTGGAACATGAAGAATGAAGCACTTGTGCAGGATTGCTGGATACAACAAGCGGTAAATTCACTTCCATTTTTCTATCTCGCTGAAGCCTAAATTCTAAAATGATTCGTTTGAATGAGTAAGGTGTAATTTAAAAATTATACGTCCGAATTAAATAACAGTAAGAAAGTTCAAATATTTCATAGAAAACCAAAAGTTGTCTTTTTATTCAGTTTTTAAGCAGCATGAAATTAATTCAGAGCCAATATTGTAATCTCTCTATTCGAGATAGAGTGATTACCATGTTGGCTGTGAATTTAAAATCAATGAAAATGTGTGCTAAGAGAAAAGGAACATGAAAAACTGCTTCTATCTAATAGATAATCTCAATAGATAATCACTCGACAACGATTACAGATATCAATGAACAATTGCAACCAACGCAGATGTGTTGCGGACAGGAGTACATTTTGTTGCTGTTATGGACATAATTGCAACAGTCGGTTTGAATTGCAAGAAGAAATTTTTAAAGAAAATTCGTGAAATTTTATTTGTATAGCCAAAGACTGGTTTTTATTTTATAATAATATATGTAGCATAGTTTTGTGGCAAACATATTTCAGAGCTTATGTTCACTATAACTCAAAAAATATACCAAATCACTTTTTTGAAAATATTGACATTCAGAAGATGGGGTTTGGTTGGATTCTAGGCTTTTGTCTTACTAGGCTAAGATCTAATAAATTTTTTAGCCTTTGAGTTCAAGAATTATTATTAGTATTTAAATCGGATTTTCTGAAATAGATTTCTTGAATAAAATATAGGCTAGAGATAAGAACAAGTACATTTTTAAATAGATCTCAGTACTGTTTGTGAGTATTTATAATTAGCATTGTTAAAATTATTTTCAATATTTCTGTCACCCTAAACAAATTATTTTATTAATTTTCGGAACGGATTTATTCGATTTTGAGCTTAATTTAAAAGCAAAATTTTTGGAAATTTTTGATGTTAAAATTAATTAATTTAGGCCTATTTTTTCGAGCTGAAAATTAAATTTTCTACCTCAGCTCTGCAATTTAAAATATCTTGTCGAAAGATTGAAATCATATTATTTGCAGATCATCTCATCTTGACTGAATTATTAAATTTTGAACAAATCTCATTGAAATAATTCTGAGAGGTTAAAGTGAAGTGTACCTCATAACATCAGAAAATGCGGCCAAAATTTTTAAAATGTCTAGTTTCCACATGTCAAATTATACTGCAGATAGTGTGACTAGTTGAGACAATTGTGCATGGATATTATATAATGCAACGTTAGTGACATATTTATTTCTATGTTCTCAGTCCTGCATGCTCATATTTCCCCTTTTCAAACATTGTAATCTATAGATTGTGTTTGCATTCACCAAAAATTTGAGGCTTCTTTTTGAGATGACATAGTTCGTAAGACGGGAGCCTCATAACGAAGCTCGACTTCTGTTCATTACATTCGCATGTAAAATTTAAGATCCCATAAATTTATTTTAAAGGATATTTTAAGAACTGATGGATGAATGAAAGATTCTTGATACTTTGGAATTATTTGGTTCAGTTATGGAAAATGCATTATCATTAAGCAGGAAATTAATCGATATCAAAGTGCATTACTTCATTCTTCCTGAGATTTGTTTACATTTTAGACATATTGTTATTTTGTTAGCAATTCATGTTCCTATTTGCCTTTGTAGCATTTAATAAATAAATAAAGTCGATTTATATGTATTGAATGAATTTTTGAAATTTTCACCAAAATTGAACTGAGAAATTTGGAAACTTGAACATTTCTAAATTAGGAATATTCTATTGCATTCTCAACTTCTTCAATAAAGTTGATTCTATTGCAAACTTACTTCGGTGAATCAAAAATTGACGGAACAAAAATATCGGAAAAGATGTTACTGTATTTCCAAATGTTATGCTTTGGAGTTTTGAAAAACATCAAAAGAGAAGAAAAGAGGAAGGAATTATTCTTAGATGGAATGGAAATGTTGTATCAAGAATCCAGTATTTCTACAAACTTTTCATGAAGCACTGAGAATTAAATATGTCATTTTCAATGTTGTTCCTTACTTCCGGTGGACTTCTACATTATCTACAGAATTCGGACCACTGATATTTCAAATTAGGGTATGCGAAATCAACACTGAAACCAGCATCATCCTTTTTCTAATCTTGATAATTGTTAGAAATTTCATTCCATTAAAAAATACTGATTGCTAATATCGTCTTTCCGCTTCCATCCAAATACTATCATAGTTAATCAACTGATAACAATACCTATGAATACTAGAGTAAAAATGATGCAGCTTTTTTCTTTATCTTAACTTCCTTACATGATCCTACAGTGCTCATGATACTGCGGGGCACTGGGAACAGTTTTCGTCAAATTAACTTAAATTAATTTGATCTTTAGGAAAATCCAGAACAACTCCAGAAAATCTTGCCACGGTAAATTTTGTCGGACAGGAATTTGAGATTTTTTAGCACTGCCAAATGGAGATTTAAATAACATTTCTGAAAAAATTTCAGTAACTCTTGTTTGAAACAGACGAAATAATGTACGCTTAAATAGGAATGTCATGAAAGTTTCTGATTATAAGTGCTGTCAAGGTTTAACTGGACAGTTAATAAGTATTACTGAATGTTTGATTAGGTGATGCATCAATTTACAATAAGTACAGAAGGAACGCAATGCTTGGCATCCAGTTGAATGTCAAGAATGATACTTCTGAATGCAATGGGAAAAAGATGCAGACATACGATGAACAGAAGGTATAAATTAGTGGGATGAAAATAGATAACGATAAATTCTTTCTGAAGTATTCAATTCAGAAATCTAACATGAAAACATTTTAAAATGGATTGAATGCGCAGACAATAGCGGGATGGAAAGTGAAGTGACAGTCAACTGCGGCATGAACAATAATAAATAAAGAATGGAATTCATATTGCCCCACCCGAATGAAGCTCGAAAATCAACCTGTACAACTCGTCGAAGCTCGAAAATCAACCTGTATGTTGTACATTTTGTTAACAGCAGCTGTACAGAAGAACGATTTTGATAGGAAATTGGACAAAAGAAGAGGGTCGAGTTGAGTCACCCATACCTTTCACACACCAACTTCACTGTCTTCTCTAACATCACACCACGAAAGCACAATTTTTCATTTCCTTTCCTTCTATTATTGTACGATGCAATCATGCTTGCTGAAGTAGAGATGGACTGTAAGCGATCGTGATACATGTCGGTGATACGCATGTTGCAATGGTAGATACTCAATGAATGGAGGCTTTCTATTCTGATGCGAAGGACACATCAGAACGAGGCCTGCCCGACAGGAACAATAGAGGCGGTATTGATTCGTCCAACACACTGCATGAGATCGCATGGACAAGGGCGAATTCAGGACACGGATGAAACTTGGAAGGAGCGATGAAGCGAAGTGAACGCAGAAGTATAATCCCATCAGTAACTGAGATGAAAATGCTAATTCATTTTGTGAGGCAGTGTATTTAATGAATGAGACTGAAAAGAATTCTGCATAACTGTTTATGATTTGGCTGTAGACATCCGTTGCGACTGATAGATGATACGCACACAAATGATGATTACTGCGCCCGCTCACGGATTGGCGAGACTCGCTCAGTCGTACAACTTGTTGGATGCTGGAATGCTCCACGATGGATCGAACTTTGACGGCAAACTCTGGATCTAATGTCTATTAATTTGTTTTCCAGAAAATGCATGGTGTAACAGAAAGATCTTTTCTTGGATCGATATGTGTGTCATAGCTTCCTGAATCAGCATATGTTTTTGCATGTCGCGCAAACTCATGATACTTGAGAGTGTTGTTAAAATATTATAGCCTACAGCCAAATGAAGATTTGAAACACAACTTATGAAATGAACACTTTCAGTCCCACAGAACTGGCAAAAAAAAAAAAAAACTGTCTCTGTCACTCTCCAGAAGATAAATTCGCTTGAACAAAATCGATCATATACTTCAGTACTGTAACCAAGCAAAGCTTATAGCGAAAATAACAACGATTATATTCAAAATCCATCTGGATCATTGTGATCTTCTAATAGATTCAATCTGGGACTGAGTAGAAGATAGTATATGCATCGCTCATCCGGATTATGGATAGTGTGTATTCAAATGGATTGGAATGTCCAAGAAAATGGATAGGAGAAATGTCGACAACGAGGGAAATGCCAACCATTTCACTGATGGAGATCAGGGATAGTTGAAGATGACAAGATGAGAACTTGTCAACATTCGCGAATGACATTTGCTTCTATGTAGAAAAAGCAAACTTATTTTCTATGTTGACCGTGTCATGTTATACTAAGAAGGTCAATATTTGAATAAAAAAAACTGCAAATTGATGTCAAATAAGGGTGACATAGAGAGTACATTACGCTTATTAGATCTGTACTGAAGAAATCGCACGATAGAATGCAAGTAAATTGCATTAGTGTTGCAGCATAATCCTGACAAGGATACCGAATGGTTCCTACCATTTCGCGTCCATTTCTTAATCGTCGATAACATCGCAACACTTGTACGTTTGTTTTATTTCCATTGAAAACAATTTACCTACATGAAATAACTTACCATTTCCTTCCAAATTATTTCCACTTATGCGATTTCTATGGATTAAGAAAGAATTTTTATTAACAAAATCAACAAGCAGTCACGTCGTTCAATAGCAATAATGGTGTGTTACAGTTGAAACATTTATATGACTATTTGAAAATGATTGTATTTCGGATATTTATTTTCAGATATTTAATTTGGATAATTAATTAGATATTTATGTTTATGTGAAGAAACATCTGGAGAACTCTTCAAAAAACATCCATCTGTAATCAAATACAGCAGGAATCTTATTTTTGTTCTTTTGCAGTTAGACCAATAAAATAATCTTTCAAAAAAAGGAAATGGTATACATTTGGTAAACAACGTTATTAATTTAAATAAATGTGATGTTATTAATTTCAAAGAGAATCTAAATTCTGTGTGTCCTGATCACACCCCACCCATTTCACATCAAAAAAGGAAAGATGGTGTATTTGTCAAATATGAGATGACATAAGATAGGGCAGGTAATTGAAGTGGATGGGTTGGGGTGCGGAAGGGCACACAGAATTGAGCATCCATTTAAATTAATAATGTTGTTTACCAAAAAGTTTTGCCTAGAAATGAAAAAGGTGATGGGTTAACTGCAACACAGATTATCCTCTTCAATGCACTAAAAGGTATACTGATTAATTAATTAATTACTGCACATTTCTTTTTCCCTTTTTCGTCCATCCCTATTCTTAACAGTCACTCTTATAAAGCACATAAGAAAAATTCACTCAAAAAGAATGAAAGGAAAAAGAAGGACGTTTTGACTGATACTTTCTATCATGATTGCTAACAAATGTGTATGAATTTGTCTATACGAATAAAATCTAAAAAGTCAGAGCTAGAAAGTGACACATATATATTAGAAAACAAATTTATAACTAAAGAATTTGTATCTAAAGGGAATTTGCAATAAAAATTCTCATGAGCATTCACTTACACCTTTATAAAACACTGAATTCGGATGAATATAAAAAAAGAAAGAATGAGGCAGAAAAGATAATAAGAGAGATAAACTAGTGTTATTTGAAAATTCCCAATAAATCAAAGTTAAAGTCAGTTTTAAAAAATTTACAATTGAATGCAAATTCTTAGTTCAATGACTTCGAAGTTTAAACGATCGATATATCAAAATATGAACATTATTTCAAGTTCATATCAATATCATTATTTAATATAACCAAACAATCATTACATGTCTATATCACTATAAGTTTTTTTTTTTTTTTTTTTTTTTTTTTTTTTTTTTTTTTTTTTTT
>KZ269983.1:8430-96367 GCA_002249935.1 Onchocerca flexuosa | reverse complement strand
CCCTTAAATTTTTTTTTTTTTTTTTTTTTTTTTTTTTTTTGTGAAATGCTTATGGTGAAAATATTGATTCCACCATAAGCATTTCTCTCGAAATCTGAGGAAGTGTAATATATCAACACAGTGATATTGCACGTTATCAGCATCATCCAATGGAACAAATCCAGCTTGCTTCTGATAAACTCATCCTGATATTTCAATATATTCGCGAATATCTGAAATAAATTATTCCAAGCAAGAAAAAATGGTTCCAAAATGTAGCAAATACATGAGGAATTACTCGTCATCTCCGATTACGAAAGCATTGAGATTGATCCATCAGAAAGAAAAGAATGACAAAAAAAATACTGCATTTCTATTCTAAATTCAATGCGCAAACTTACGTTAAAAGTTCTTAAATCATTTTGGATAGAAGATTTTTCTGATTTTCGTATAAAAGTTCTGGAATTTTCAAATGCACTTTTCAACTGATAATGAAAAAAATATTACCGAGACATTCCTTCGCAATAATAGTTTTATTGAATCTTTAATATTTGAAGAAGAATATATGATCTATGATACGTATTTAAAATATATTTTAAATGTATTTGAATTATTTAAAAAGTGTGCATATTACTTAAGGAAAAAAGATCTTCGAACATTTCGATAATTCCCAATAAAAAAATGCTCATCATTTAAATCTTATAGAAAATGTCATATTTATCTAACATATAAAATGTCGTTTCTTAAATGAAACATTTGGAATTTTTGAACATTTAAACTAAAAAAAAATGATAGAATGTCAAGTTCAGATTATTGTAGTGCTACTAGTTGAAATCAACGCTTATCACTGAAATGTTTGGGATATCAAAGCACAATAAATAACAGAAAGTTTTGAGAAATATATGTCTCCAATCGTCTGATCAATGAAGACGATATTACAAGGTAATATCAACAAAGCACCATATAAATGTTAAAAAAGTCCAATTGTAGGTCACCTTAAAGCATTCGTATAATGTCAAGTTACAACATTTCTAATTAATTTAAAAGAGGAACAAAATTAATGAAATAATCAAAATATTTCAAAAGTGAAAATTTTGGACGAATTCGTCATTATTCTCAATTCACGACTGAAATGGAATATGTCAATAAACATAGAAATACTCACGTCACTTTTAAAAAGAATTTAAGTAAATTCATTTAAATCCCATAAATTCTTTGTTTTCACATAACAATGTCTACACAAATACAAAGGTGAATCTCCGTCCATTCAAAATCTTGAATCTCCTGGCATTCTTAAATATGCGCTTTATCTATAAAAACATATGCCTATTCGAATGCAACGTTGTATGTAAATTTTAAATCAATCGATGAAGAACTTGAAATGTTGTGCAGAAATGAGCAACGAACATTTACAGTTTTTTTTTTTATTTAAATAGATATATACTATTTTCACAAAAGCACCGAATCCTTAATTTCAAAGCTTGCAAAATATAGAAACAATTTTGCGATACAACTTAAGAAAAATGTAAAATTATTTGCGAGAAGTTACTTTTGCAATAATGATTCCCTTCTAAATGTTCTAACCATGGCTACATGTATCAAAACACGCTTCTCTTCGTTAATTTCCGGCCATCCAAATCCAAGGTATCATCCAAAAAACTGAACGGTTCGTAATTCTTTATGCGAAATTCTGAAAAGAAAATCCAATTTAACAGAAACCAAACGGAAATCCTTACATAAGAATCTTCTTATTGAATGTCACAAATTTAACTTCCACGGTGATTTCATGGAACTTTTTATAGTGTTACTAAAAAGCAGAAAAAATACCCAAATAACTAGTAAAGTAACAACAGTACCAAAATCTCTTAGTTGAAGAGTTTTTCGTTTACCAAAACTGCCTGTCCGTAAGCTATTTTTGCCAGCAAGCCAACGAAACACGTCCTGAAATTTTTTCCTGAAAATTTCGAAAAAACACGTCCGAAACTTATTCATTACTTCAATTGTGTTTTAATGTGAAATAAAGTTTGATATTTTAATCTACTCATTTGTAACCAACTGTTTTATATACTTTTCTCTTTAAAATACCTAAGCATTTAGTATTTTAAATTGCATTGCTGATTTCATTGATTGCATACATATACAAAACTGCTTTAATTACAAATTTGTAATGCAAGCTTATTCTTTCAGTCCTTTTAGATTTATAGCAAATGGCACTATCACTGCTTCATAACCTGTTTCCTTGAATACCTGAACATGCATTTTTTGGCTTCTTGACAATAATAAATATTCTTCCCAAGCATTAAAAGAAAAAAAGAAATTTTTGACTCGAAACAGACTGTTTAAAAAACTGAAAGTTGTGAAAAAGTTCAAGTTATTCTTTTTTCCGTCATTATAGAATGCCTAACAATGCGCTTTTAATTTTAAGTGGATTTTGAATGCCTTTTCAAAATTAATAGCATATTTGAAGTGTCTTTTAATGACTTTTTAACAATTCCAGTTTCCATGAAAGCATGGTAGCAACTAAAAACGGGTTATTTTTTAGAAATACTATACCATCTTATGTTTTCAACTACATATTTCAATTAATAAATAAAAAGATAATAAACATGTATAACTTTTAAAAACAAAAAATAACATGGATAGGATTTTCTAAAACTTTTAATAATTCCAAGTAATTTTTATAATTTTGAAGAAGCACATCATGTCTAAAGTCTATAGGAACTAATCATAAAATGAAATTGCTATTGCAAAGATCCATGCGTTTGAGAACAATATCATATAGATACAAAATTTAATGGAAAATCGGGAAAGCTGATTTCAACTATTTGAAGAAATATTTGTCTGATATGGGAATATACCCATCCCAGATTATGAAATCTTACTTTTTTTTTTTCGAAAGAATGCAAATTTATAAATTATTGTAAGACCGAAAATACATAACTGTCCCGTACTATAATTTCGACCAAAGAAATTAGCTATTGATTGAATGCATTCATTAATCTAATCCAGCTCTAAACCGAAAGAAATCAAATTTTTCTTATGAAAAAATTTTGGAAGTTACTAATAAGGTACAATAATACGACATATATACTTTATTTAATGAATAATAATTTTTATATCTCAATAATCTTCATAATCATTTACATTAATTTTAACTAGAGAATAAGAAATGATTTGAACAGTCTGGATTGTACAACTAGTATCTCCACCATCTTAGGTTTAAGCTTTCGAAAAAAGCATCATATAAAAATATTAAACATATATTTTCCAACAAGCCATTTTTAATAAAAAGAAAACTCCAACTGCGCAAACAAATTCCTAAAATATATTAATTCACATCAGCAGATCAAAGCAGACTGAAGCATAGGTCTACCTTCCAGCACTATTATCGAAACAAAAATACATTACACTAACTTTGCATAAAAAATTTATCATTCCTTCACATCGTAAATCATTGTTTGATGAGATTCAATTCAGCAACACGCTATTTCGATCATGAATTTTACAAATAATATTACAATCATATATCAATTTACATCAACACATATGTCTATAAAGATGAAATATTACAATAATAATAAAAATGTGTTCCAGAAAAAACAAAAAACGATAACGTGATTTTGAGCCCAGGACAGTTTATTCCTTCCATTTGTCACGATATAATGATCCTGCTTAACATTTACTTGCAATCAATAACATTGAGAAGCACAGAACAAACTCTAACTAAAAATTAAACTTGCAGACTTTAATCTTTTCAAAAACAGAAACTATACTTCCTAAAAGTCAAACTTAACTAAATGAAAACCATTATTAATAATGAAACTGTTTTACGAAATCATTATGTAGGCATTTATCATATCATTATGTATTCTTATGGAGCACTTTTATAAATTTTCCAAAAGTGCAAAATGAAATGGAAAAGTGGCAGAAATTCATATAAACTGAAATATATTAAATATATAAATCAACAATACTAATCATTCATTACATATCCCGAAGGCAACATTATTACACTTCCAAATGTATATGATTATTTAAACAAGTTTAAAATACCAATCAAAAATCATTTCATTTAATGCATTAGAATCATAACTCAGTCCATCTAAAAAAAACAAATGCTAACGAATATAATGGAGAAAAAATAGAGACGATTATATCAAACAAATGGACGTGATAGCATTTGCACTCGTGCAATCTCAGCCAACGCCTTCTGTATCTTTTTTATCAGTTCTTCGCCATCGATAACTGCTTGTTCAAGTTCACGAGCTGCCTACATTTTATGTGATCAAGTGTGCATATGGCAAATCAAAAATACAAACAAAATAAAATAAAATTTGAAAAAATCTCACAATCAATCTCAAACAAGAAGCAAGGGATGGAAAAAAATGTAAGTTACTTATCAATATATGAGCGTAGTAAAAAACCATTCTTTCTGAGCCAATATTTCCAGCGAATACACAACACATTTCCCATTTCTTAGCTTTAAGATTTAAAAAGAAACATTGATAAGCCGAACAACTTACACTGCCAGTTGAAAAAAACTTACTCGATGCCTCTGTTCGTCCATGTTCAATAAAGATGAATCAATTTCTGAATTACTTGCTGCTGGTTCATCTAACGGTAATGAATCAATCAAAATTTCAATATCTTTAGCCGTATGTGCAATTGTTGCAGCGAAAAGACTACAATTCTCTTCCTCCTCTAATGCCTGGAAGATACAGTTCAGTGAAGAATAATTTTTAAAAGTGAAAAAAAAAAAAAACTTTACTAAAAATTCAAAGAATGGATTGAAGAGCTAATTTAAGAATCCTGCCAATGAATTTAGAAGTTTTAAATGTGTAGATGTGTTAGCATTAATACTGCATTATGATGAAAGATGGAATATGTATAACTTAGAGCAAACTGCTAATGCAAATTCAAGGAAATGTACTTTTGATGTTCCATTAAAATCACATGATGGCGCTGTAAGCCGTAAAACTCCAATTGAGTTGCACATCAAATTGGCCAATTCGTTAACTAAATCTTGCAGTTGTGTTAAGCGATCCGCCATCATGTGGAATTCTGGCTAAAAACCACATTATTTATCTTTAAAGTTTATAGTTCAGAGAATGTCAATTAAATTAATAAAGCTGTAAGCAATGAATAGGAAAGAAAAGATTATGCAAAAATTAAAAATCAACATTTTATAAATATATTTATAGGTATTCCTTACAAAAAAGGAAAGAAAGAAAGACATGAATGAAGCAATTTATTGCTCAAAACTCCACCACGTCGTTATTTATAAAATATCGAGTATATATATATACAAAAATTAAACATGAGTTTAAAATGGAAAATAAAATTATATTGTTTTTCAAAGTACTCAATCGATATGAAATCCATGATACAAACATTAAACAGGTTAATTTTTTGAAGGGTGAAATGTAAAATGAATCTACGTAAATAGAAACACATAATGAGAAAATTTCAAAAAGTATTTTAAAATTAATCAATATTTATATTTGGTCGAATAATCTTTCGGAGATACAACAAGACCACGGCCTTTACGGGCGCCTCTGTACACTGTTTCTAAAATATCAATCAATTCTTGTCCATCAGTGATAGGCCAGTTGATTTTGTTATTATTACCAGTGCCTAAAATTAACCACTTTGGCTAAAATAAAAAGACAATTCATTAAAAATCAGTTATATTTGCGGAGGAAGTTTCAAAAAAATGGATAAACTCACTATTTTTCGAAAAAGCTAATGACATTTTTGCTGTTCTTAATGGGTCACTAAGCATACAAAAAAAAACTTAATGTGTTCAAAAAAATACTACAGATTTAGATAATTTTTTCATATATATAAATATTTATATATTTTTTTATCTTAATGTATTGAAAAATAGAAAAGAATAGTTAAACATTAATCGATGTTAAGAATACTCAAACAGTATATTACAAGTATACTTAATTGTAAAATATATCAAACAATGTTCGTTGTTATTCTTAACTTGAAAATTCGTCAAGTATTTACGAATTATTAATCCAACCTAAGTCAACCATAATGTGTTTGTTGCGAAAAAAGAACATCACAGTGCACGGGTCGTACAATTCATACATTTTGTTGAAATCCGGTACTTCCGTCGTATCTACCAAATATATCACAGCAAAATTTTTCACCTTGTTCGCAATTTTATACAAAGTCTGCAAAAAAAAAATTTAAGCCAACAAATATTTACTGCAAAAATTGAATTAACCTCCCCAAATTGAAAAAAATGATATCGAAATATCAACACGAATAAACCAAATCAGTTTAAGATTAATCGGAAATATTTTTGCACGTGCTTTAAAGAAATGTTTCCCTGTCAATGCATTATGGATATGAAACGCTGCATGTCTCCAGAACAGGAATGGACTCAATCAATAATGAAATTGTAATCCATATCATTATTCATGAGTTTCTGGAATAAGTAATTAAATAAAACTAATCAATGTGCTGCAAGATCTAACAAATAAAAGGATGCAAAAAAATAAAGACTAACTTCATCCATACGCATACAACTTGGATCCCAATCATGACCGAATCGAATAAGCACGACACGGTCCTCCTCAGCTAATATTGCTTGGTCCACCTGCCAGCCATTGCTCAAATGCGGTAGCATATACGACATCTTGATCTCTTTTTATGACAAGCTTTTGGTTCGATACGGTGTATTATCACAAGAATTTCAAAAGAATACCTGAAAACAAAACTGACATCAATTGGAACCTCTGTAATTTTCATCTCCAGTCCGCCTATACATCATTGGATTACTTCAAATCGAGAAATCACCAACTTCCACTAAAGATGAATTAAAATCACCATATTTCTCCTAACCTCCACACTCCCGAACACTCTCGAACTATCTCTGTCAGCTGTTTTTCATGAAAATCATTTATGGCCGAGCCATATTTTATTGTTCTGTAAGAGTTAGAACAAGCAGTTCTGGAAATCGATTGTTTTCTGAGGAGTCATTGGAGGCCTTTTATTCACTGTTGTATTCTTGGGACTTTTGGTTGTTTCTCGAGGGAAGGTGGGAAATATAGGATATATGCAACGTTCAGGTTTTTTTCTCTATACACTTACCGGTTCATTATTGTTTTTGCGTGGTTAATGTACATTTGTGGTGTTCTTGAGACATGCGACATATAGAAACTGATCACGTTAATGCCAAGCCTTGATTTTAGAGTGCAGTCATCGTTATGGATCGCATTTTTTGTTTCTTTTGCAATAAAAGCACATGTTTCCGTCTCACACTTGGCTTCCTGACGCATCCTTCCCATTAATTTTAGAATTCTTTGGAAAGAAAGCTGAGCCATATGTTTACCTTTTATCATCTACAGCTACAAAAATACCTTCAATTTGTAAATAACATATTTTGATATTATCTACTATGCTTTTATTCAGTTACAGCTAAAGGAGATCAAAATTGTGCTTTTCCAGCTTTTCGTTATAACTTCTTCATCATCTTCTTTTTGCTAGTGAATATCAGAGAAATGCAGCTAGAATGGTGGGTGTATGGCACTCAATTAATAGTATTATTCATGAATACAATCCCTTTAATTCCTCAAAGTAAAAACTTTATATGTAGTTCCGAGGTAAGAAAATTCTTGATAAAGAATCAAGAATATTGTAATTCATTTATAGTTTCCCCTGAAAAAGTGATTGAGCTCAAAGAAAGTAGTATAAATAGCAGAAAGTATGAATAGTAACAGGATGGACTTTATATCCACCTTTGTCACAAATCATGTTCCACCAGGTGCAGGGGTTGACCTTGCTATATTTCCATATTGTTGGTATGTCCTCAGTTGTTGGAGCAATCAACTTTATAGTCACTCTATTCAATATACGTGCAAAAGGCATGTCATTAACCAAGATGCCACTATTTGCTTGATCTATTTATTTGATGTCGTTTATATTTATTGTTGCTTTACCGGTGCTTGCTGGTGCTATAACCATGCTACTTGCTGACCGTAATATTGGCACTTCCTTTTTTGATCCCGCTGGTGATGGTGATCCTATATTATCTCAACATCTATTTTGGTATTTTGGTCATTCAAAATTACACCATTATTTTTCCTGCATTTGGTATCATAAGCTAGGTTTTGTTAACTTTTTCTCATAGACCAGTGTTTGGTTATATGGGGATCGTTTATGCTATAATAGGCAATAGATAGGGTATTAAAACTTTTATTAGAAAATAAGAGAAATATTCTTTGCTTAACGCTTACTAATGCTGCAGCAAATAAAATGGAACTTTTGTACCAAACTCATAACAACAACCACAATCTGAATTCTTGCTTCCATGTTTTTGTTTTGTTTCTGTTATGTTGAGATCAACGTCGGTCTCAACTTTTTGATTAATAATCTGTTGCTAATTTATTGGCTATTAGAATTTTGTTCATTTAGTTTCGTTTGCCCTTTTTTTGTGAGCAAATGAAACTAAATGAACAAAATTCTATATGATTTTCACATGCTTATTAAACATTTGACAACAGTTTTCTAGGTAAATCTTATACCAAAGAATTTTATCTATTACGTAATCGAAAAATTAAAAGAAATAAGCAATCAGGTTGCTTCCCGCAATAGATAAAATTCTTACAACTAGATTTACCAGGAAAACTGTTGTCTGCTTGATAAAAATATAGAAGATGATATAAAAAGCAGAAACTTAACTCCTAAATACTTAGATTTGGCAAAGCTACATATTAAACGGGATGGACTGCTAGTAGTAAGAATATTGGTAATATCAACACCACTCTATTAGTTACCCTATTGCTGATAATATTCTATTGTTTAACACGATATTTTTGGAATTACTTCCAAAAAATGTACCAGAAAAATCATAGTATGATTTTAAGCAGGAGAACATATTTTAAAGACTATAACCTTGAGAAGTAATCTTTGAAAATAAAACTATTCTTTTTTTATATAAAAAATTTATATAAACTTTTTTATAGATAATATTTGAATAGCAGATTGATTGGTTGATCATTGAACCTTTTGAAGAACCTTCGAGCAACACTATTATTCTGAAATTTGCTGTAAAAAAATAATTGATGTTTTACTATAAAGGACATTTATTCCAACTTTAATTTTGCTTCCATTGTAGTTTAAATAATTTAAATCAAGACTTTAATTTTACTTCCACTGCTGATCGAATTTCATTTTATTTAAACATAATATCGTTTTTATTTCTTCTGAAGAGTTATCAAGTATTATAAGGAGTACAAAAACAGAAATGTTGGAAGAGATCCTAGAATTCATTCCAGTACTTGTATTAGGACATCTCTCAGTACTTGTCCTAGGACATATCTTCCGATATTCTCTTTTCTTTTATTTTTGCTGCAAAGTATCTGTGTAGTATTTTATGCCTCTTTATAAATAGATGAGAAAAATAGAGACAGTGTAATGTTTAGTGGAATGAAATTTTTGAATTTGAAAAAGAGAATTCGCCGATCATCCTGCAGTTTGTTGCATACTGCTACCGGTATAGTTTTTCAGAATTCGGGCGTCTTTTTTTGAGTTTGTATCACTGAGTGAAGTTAAATTAATTGCTATTATCGTACATAAAACTTATTCGCAGAATAATGAAGAATCATTATTGATGGAGCAAGCAAAAAGTTATAATCAAGTGGGAATGCATTTTATTGCCATTGCGCTTTGTTCTTCCACATCACTTTGCTTTAAATCGTTCATTTGTATTTGTCAATAAATTTCAAATTCATTAATGAAGATTTCTTTAGGTAACATATGATAACGATTTGAAGATTTCAGTGTATACTGATCACGAATTCTAGATTTTCTTGTCATCTGATTATACTTATAATGATAGTGAAGTACAGTTGATGCAAGTACTACTGAAGGTACCGCATAATATTATATCATTGTTTTTCTGTTTGTACAATTTTATTTAATTTTTTATTTTTCATGTGTTTTCGAAGTGAGAAATCAATTAAAGAACTTGATACCAAATTGTGTCAGCGGCGTCGATTTTAATTTTTTTTACTATTATTAAAATAATTTTTAAATCATTAAAATTCTCGGGTTCACCATCCTCTTTTATAAAGATGCGACCATTTTTTAAGTGGAACGATGTCATCGCGATATTATATTGTGAGACCCGAAGAAGTTATTTCATGGGATGAACGACTGTCGAAGTTGCATGGGCTTACTTATAATCAGCTGTTACAATTGATCTCACCGAATGAAATGGCTATTGAATTCGCTGCACGATATAACTTAATTTCAAATTCAATGGTCTGTAAACGCTGCGGACAAATGATGCTTCTGTGGAGCAGAAATGGACTTGACGGTTTACAGGTTAGGCCAAAAGTAAAATCCCTGTAGACTAATGTAAATTTTTGTAAAAATCACCCGACACGATTTATGTACGAAACATGATTTTAATTTTAGTTATTATGAGATCTGGAAGTTGTTTTAGTGAATATCATTGAATAATTTTCACAGGAAGACAAATCATTGCGTCAATTTTATCGCATCTAAAGCGTTTCATATATTAAAATGAATTTTGCATCTGGCAAATACCGCCGGACGAGATACTAGATACAAAGTAGCTTAGTTCTAGTTGTCTTAAATTTTCCATTTTTTGCTATCATTACTATATTCATTAGTGCGATACTGTACTCACTATGTGAAATTACTGTAATCGAATTTGTACTAAATTTTGCTTAGAGAAGTGAATTTAATAAGGATATATCAGGCAGTATGATATGCGATTTTCTGAAAGTTTACTACTCAAATTTATGCAATATTTATACTTTTTTCTTTATAGGCATAAAATAAAAGTACCGTTGGAGTTTCATATTTCTTTTATTTCTTAGGCAACTGAATCTAAAAAATTGCATCCTCATATGTATTTGTAAATTGTTTTGCACGTTCGCAATTAAGATTCTGATAGTCATTTTTCACTTCTCTTTAATTTATAATTTGTTCCAATACATAATTAATTTATCAAATTATAGTGGAGATGTATGCATGTGGTTACAAAGCAAGAACGAAGAAATGGCAGGAAACGAAATTACTGTTCATCATTATCCATCCGTCATGGAAGTATATTCCATGGTCATCATTTATCAATAGCTGATGTCATTGAATTTATGTATTTATGGGCGCAAAACTATAAACTGCATGAAATTCGTTTGCACACTCATTTCAGTAGCGAAATGTCTGTTGCTTGGGCAGATTATATGCGACAAATTGCGTCCGGTTTTATTGAAGCAAGTCAGACACCAATTGGTGGTCCGGGTAAGCCATTGAAGTAGTTTTATGATTGACTTGCAAATTTATAGGCATGTTAAGTTTTTTTAAAAATGAATAAGATAGAATTTTATATGGTTAGATACTTTTTTTTGTTGGACGCAGTACACTATCTAACTATGAATATTTTTTAAATAGTATGGTTGTAATTTTTCAAATTGTAATTTTACAATTATTTAGCTTTTCATTAATTGATATAAATGAATAAATTTTTGTTTGCAACATCTTGAAACAACAATTGAACTATTTGTATATATTTTCCTGCCATCTAAAATATTTTAGGTGTTGTCGTGGAAATTGGGCGACTGATTTTGTACAAAACAAGAATTGGTGAACAGCATCCGTATTTGATTGGTATGGTGGAACGAGAAACAGAAAACTGTATAATTATTGCAATTAAAGATTATACAACCGAACGTCTGAAAGAAAAAGTATTGGAGTGGATTCTGCCTGACACTATATTGATTTCCGATGAAGGAACCTACATCGATGGATTGAATCAACTAGATTATCCGATTTTTATTACTGAAAGTTATATGGAGAGATTTGAATCAATCAACGGGCAAAAGCTTAGTGTTAATAATGTCTTACTGCAAAATATTTGTAACGAAGCAAAAGCAAAATTTCTTGCGATGAATGGAACTTGCAAGGCACATTTTGAGGGGTATATCAGGGAATTTCTATTTCGCAGAACGTTTCAAAACGGAGACGAATTTGCAGGCATCATTTTATGGGCTCCATTATTACATGTTTCTTAGTATCTGTCAATTTCGTTAATTTTAAAAACTTCACGAGAAAAAATTTCATTAATTTTTTTTGGAATTTATGCTTTATAAGTTTTACACTCTGCATTGAGCTTTTGTATATCGGAAAGGGTTTCTTTTTGTTGTGAACCATTTTGAATCAAACTAAATCATTCTTTTCTTTTGAAAAAATTTATATTGCATCGATTCTTGTGCAGCCTCTTTTGCATTTAACTTGTATTTTTTCAAATATTAGTTCTTCAAGAGAATCTTTATTTTAAGTTGCTGTTAGTTTTACTAATGTATGGTATCCTATGCTTTAGAGAAAAACTTGAGAAGAGAGCTCACAAAATGATGCCTATAAATTTGTCTCCGTTTGGAAACTGACATTTTTTAATGGAAGCGAAGAAATGTTTGATGATTTAATCTCAACAGGTTTTCCCTTGATAATTCGACTGGAAAACTATACACGGGAATTCCCAGAAATAGATAAGCTGCATTGTTTTTAGGATGCACCCGAAATGAAAGTTTCTTTTTTATGCTTTTTGTCTTATGTCTATGATACAGATTTCGATTATATGTGAAATGAAACCTGGCCTTCAGTTATTTTGAGGTGATGTAAGCATATTTCTTCGGAAAATTACTGAACAACCCTTATCCATTAATGTTTCTTCGTTCTTTCAAAATGTGTTATAATGACAACAAGATATTACTGTTACAAAATTCTAATGAACTTAATTTTCGCTTTGGGTCCTTCAGCCCTACCTGACCATACATAATGCCTAGGCTTATAGCTGAGCAATGGAAAACTGGAAATGGCTCTAGATGACGTTTGTGCTCGCAGAGCAGTCGCAGTCTCGATTCCTCTGCACTTTTTTATTTCAAAAAATAAAAGTAATTTGAAAAACCAGTCCTGTTGAATATCTCAATGATTTGAAAAATCACTACCACTAAATATTTCAAGTATTGTGCATGTAATGATTTTACATACTGCACTTTGTAGGCAAACTTCTATCAACTCGACCGTTCTATATAAATATATTGATTTGACTGTTCTATCTAAGTGCAATAAATGCTTTATGTCAACGGGATGTTTCGCAAAAGACAGGAACTGGCATAAGACCACAAAAATCTGTTCTCTGCTTAATAATAACACATTGATAAGTTATGATTATCGTAAATGAATATGTAATACATAGCGCTGAAACAACAGTAAAACAAAGGTAATACACATCGCGTAAACAAGTAACTTTCGGAAAGTAATAAAAAATAATAACTTAAAGTAACAATGGCCTATGGAACATCATCCGAGAACTCAATATGTTCAAATAATTTTTTATGTATTCGTACAGCACTGCTGGTGCAGCTGAATCTGTACAAGTAAAAGTGCGAGCAAATACATTCGATATCTCGACTTTGTTAGAATCGGTAAAATATGGGTGCATACCATTCATCTATATTCGTAAAAATGAACCAGTACTAAACATTAATATTACTCATAATTAAAGCCGATTTAAACTAATATTTGCTGGACAAATCATATTTTCCTCGATTTATCTGTTCACAAAATGCATAATATCAATAAGTCCACACACAAAATGCATAATATCAATAAGGTCTACTTTTCCCAGGGAACAAGTTGTTTAAATTTAAAAAAAATTTCGTAGTGCAGAAGTATGAGATATGCCACAGAAAGAGAAGGAAAAATCAAAAATTAAAGCAAGATAAACTGTGAGGTACGTCACCGTTTTGAAAAATCACTATAAAAAACGACTGTAGTTTGGAAACAGGTATTTTTCGAGTCAATCTTAAACTACAGTTCAATTTTCTTCGGCTTTTCTTCTTCATCCAAATCAACATCTGAAACATCGATATCTTCTTCAACAGGTATTTCGCCATCCTTGCCATCCCATGGTTCTACATTTAAGATTTTCGGAAATTGTGCATCTTTCATTGGTGCTGTTTGACCCTTACCATAAGAAAGATCCCTTAAAAATTCATTTATTCCGGAGACGCCAAATGAACCCTGAAATTCGAAATTCTTCAATTGACTTTCACAAGATGCAATCAAAAAAATTCAAAATAATCCTGTCGAACGTAATAATACTGGAAAATACAACTATCGTACTCAGGAGAACCGAAGACAAACTTTTAACATTGAAAATTTCATTTTACGATAGCTCATCGCTGCTAAAGCTGGATAACCGAAACCACCCATGCCAAATGCTTCCTCCAGTTCGGTTTGTTTACCTGCCTCTGTCCATACCCAGCCCCATATATTTCGTTTAAATTTTTCTGCCAATTCTTTCAATACCTAAAGTGAAATCAATAAATTGGTGATATAAATATAATGACCATACAAAATAATCTGAAACTTTTCAAATATTCTCTATTAACAAAATATAGTACTTTTAAATAATCGTTTCGACAGCTACTTTGACAGTCAAGAAGATGCGGTAATACAGCAATTATACAAAGTTGCTTTTCCTTGCAAGCATTTTCGACAACTTCTTGTGAAACTGCTTCAATAATTTCTGGTGCTGGCATATTTTCAGTAACCTGAAAACAAAGAAAATCATGCCCTCGATTATTTTCTTTCACTGGCCAAATGAATATCATTCACTATAATTTTTATTAAAATTTTAGAATTTAAAACAAATCTAAAAGACTGTGACTCCAATAATACTTAATATACATAATCAATATAGTGCTGTCAAAATAAAACTTTTACTTTGTTTAGTGCATATTGAACAATATCATCACTGGTTCGTCCACCAACATAATCTTCAGCATCCCTAGCGCTTGAACCTGGTGCGAAATATTTAATCGTTGGATAACCTTTGATACCGAAACGTGCCGCTAACGATTGATAAACTGTTGCATCCACAGCACCAAGCTGGAATACATTGATTTTTGTGAAAATTACTGATCCAAAAGCAATAATTTTTAATAACAACTAAAAAAATAGGCTTTTTTCAAAACTATAACTATCAATATACAATTAAGCAAGTAATTTTATAAGTAGCATTTGTACGAAATTATTAAGCTTATAATGAAAAAGAAATAGCTTATTTACCTTTACTTTACCAGCCAATTCCGAAGCAGCTGCTTCCCAATGTGGTTTCAAAGCTTTACAATGACCGCACCATGGTGCAAAGAATTCCACAAGCCAAATATCTTTACTATGAAGCACATATTCCTCAAAATTGCTATCGGTCAATTCAATCACATGTTTACCGTTGCTTTTCCTATCATTAGAACTACCCGATCTGCTTGAATCGCTAACACCCAATTTCGCATTTATTGTTTTTCGAAGTTCATTCATTAGCGAATCTGCCATAGCCTGTGCGGTACGAGGACCTTCAATGATTTCATGTTTGCGATTTTTAAACAGTTTTAAATTGTATTTGAAATATCAAGAGCAAAATCAGCAATGTCGTAAGAATAGCTAATTCTTCTATTTTATATGAATGAAAAAAGTCTCCAAGTTTGACAAAAAAAGGTGAAAGAAAAAAATTATCTATTTTATGAATATGAAACGGTTTGAAAAGTAGTCCAAAAATATAAGAAGAAACTAGCCTTGATAATCCACTGGAACTTTCTTATTAGTGGCAAATATTTTTATTGTAGGGAAGCCTTGTATATTATAGGGTGCACCCACTGACTGATGCTGCGTCATATCCACCGCTCCAACTTTGAAAATGCCTTTCAAGGCATTTGCCAGCTTCGTATACTCCGGAACTAATTTCTGGCAGTGACCACACCTGTAAAAAGCTGATAGAAATAAAACATATAAGAGGTAAGCCAAAGCGACACAGCACACTATCCGATGACTTACCACGGAGCAAAAAATTCAACAATCCATATTTCATCACTTTTCAACACTTCACTGTTGAAATTTGATTCTGTTAATTGGATTATATCACGATTACCGTCATAGAATGCATGAGATAATCCAACCAAAACTGTAAAAACAATTATGAATGACGAAGACTATTAACAAATAAAAATAGGTTCTTTTTAAATCAGTTTAATATCAATGTATTCCGTCCTAATAAATTTTGTATTTCGAATTGCTAAACTTCAATTAGTATTTTTCATTAATTTGATATACAAGACACATAAAATGTTCCTTCGGATGACATAAGAACTACAAGTGGCATAAACAGATAAACAAATAGCATTCTGAATCTTGACTATATCAGAACTGACTTTAACAAATTTTAATTAAGTTTCATCACCAGCTCGAATAAAAATTAAATGGATCATCATAATTATAAATGAACGTTTATATTGCAAACCACACGCATTATTACATATTTCTTCTTCTATCTTTTATTTAAAGTTAGTCAGTTTTTCTTGCTCTTGATCCTTCCAAAAAAATGTTGAAGCTCCTTAAGATGACATAAATGATTCATACAGTTTAAAGCACAGTTCAGGGTAGGATACGATGATATAGATAATTCATGTGAAGAAATGAGGGAGAGATCGGGTTTGGTTACTTGCTTGAATCATATCATATTAGGTCAGGCTCATTATAGAGCCAACGGATATTATCTGACAATAGAAAAAGGTACCTGTTAAGAGAAATGACTTCATTGTGAATCCCAGCTACTTTGAAGGTTCGCTTTTTTTGTGGTGAAAGAGAGAGAAGTGGAGGTGGCTGTCGCGCGTACTGCGTGAAATAATTCGATTGGTTGTCGCACTTCTGAAATAATCGAAATGTCGACGTCATACTAATTGTTGACTAAATCTCCCAGCGAACTAATTTTTCAAATTTCACAGTTCAGAAAAGCAATTAAATTTAGAGTACATCGAAATATATTCTTGTTTACTCATCGTAAAATGCGTGTGAGAGAAAAGAAGAAGGAAGACAAGCAGAAAGTCTCAACGAATAAAATTGGAAGAAAACATAAGGAAACTAGAAGAAAATATCAACTTCATAACCATCGAATATCGAATGAGTTAATATCGTAATACTTTCGTCCAAACATCATGATAACGTAGCAGTTTTGTGGGGTTGGAGTATACCGAGGTTTTGCAATATTTGATTTCCACTTTTATAGGATGGATATCCTCACAGGTATTTGTCATCAAATGGAAAATCCCCAAAAAGATCAGAGATCGCGCACTAGTCAACCTAGTTACAGCCAACTTCACAAATCAATGTCAGCAAATGTTGTTGAACTACCCAAATCAACGTCAGCAAATACAGCGTTGACCATACGAGCGATGGGATTATAGTTTCAGAGCGAGACTATCTGCACAATGAAGATGCGCGCGAGATAGCATCCGAAATTTGGATTTTAATTGTTGCAGGTTGTAATATATTATATAGTGCTTGCGAGGAATGTGTTTGTTGATACCGAAATAAATAGCACTTCTTGCAAATTCAAGAGCAGCAAAAGGTGACTTCATATTTGCAGTTTGCATATTTGCAAATATGCACTAGCACGTCGATTTATCTGCAAAGACTTCAGTAGCCATAGCGCGAGACCTTGTGACTTTAAATTTACTCCAACTTCCTGCATTTAGTTAATAATTGAATCGTCTAACTTTATAACAATCACCGTTGATGATTATGGGCAGTATTATGGTATTTCGAATAGCTTTTTATCCTCCTTGGAAATGGGGTGTATCTATATACAAATAATTTGAATCTTTTCTATACTTGCGCTTCGGCGATTCGTATAGTCAGAATGGATAGATAACAGTGTATCTGTTGTGATTGTCTATGATAATGATATCTGACGATCACTCGGCAGACTGAGGAAAAGTATATAGCTGTTTTATGAAAGAACGCTTTCCTGTCTTTCTAAAATCGCTTTCCGATTATTTATTACTCAGTCACGACTTATTTGGAAAGCAGGTCAAATGACGAAGATAAGCGATGACCAATACATGACTGCTATCAAGAAATTTATCAGTGGGAAATTAAAACAATTCCAAGAAGCAGGTGGTTGGGATGTAGCCAATGAAAAAGCACAGCATTGGACATATCATGTAACTTGTCTTAATTTCTAAATTGATTCGTCGAAGATAAGAAATTATACGCTTTAGTTTCATCGGATTTTTCAGGAATGTTTGAAGACCGTAGTTTGTTTTATTGTCGAATTCGTAAGTGATAGAAATTTTAATGATCTAATTTATTGATATGACTAAATAAATTATTAATGTTGGTGGTATTAATACTTAGAGTAAATTAGTATTAGTAATATAGCTAAGATTTATACATAATTAATTTTTTAGCGTTATCTGGAAGCTGGAATTGAAGATTGTGAAAATGCTGCGAAATTGATCGAAAGTCTAATGGTCACACTAGAGACAGTAAAACGTGAAATGCAAGCCGAAATTGAACGTTTAGAAGCCAGACAGTTTGAGCGCACTAATTTTATAAAAATGATTGAAATTATTGATAATGCGACGAAAAGAACAGAGAGTATAATTTATATTGCAGAATATAATTAGGATTAAAATTTTATATTTTGAAGATAAAAGTCTTTAGATGACACTTCTTAATTTTATTTAAATCAATAATATATGCAGATATCTGTGAGAGCAGTACAAAGAATACAATTATGGATAACGAGCTGGTCGAAAAAATGGATAAAGTTCTTTCTCTCTCTTCCACTTCTATTCTTAATCTGTAAGTCTGCTTCCATTTTATTTTTGTATTAGCTACTGTTAAAAAAATGAAGAATACCAACGACTGTTCATTTGTTTATTTCCTTCACCAAAAAAAGATATTTAAGTGCTCTCTCACTTGACATATATGGTAATTACGTTTTTTTTTTTCTTTTTTTGCAGAGAAGCACCAACTTCAGAACTTCAAATTATAGCGAACACTTCAAGAGGTAATCAGGACAGTGCTTTCATACGAGGTGATTTTTGAGAATCATTTTAAATTTTATTTTATTACGAGAAAGAAAACGTGCTTTAGTGATGCAATTTTTTGATGAACAAAGTGGCAAAATTTTCAAGTTCTTCTTTTGCATGAAAAAGGCACATGAATAATTGAATTCTATGAGATAAAAAAAAAGTATTCATAAATAAATCAATTATTCTCTATTGAAAGCCTAAAATATCACTTAAATGATGTGACAGCTATGTCATTTAAGTGAAATTTTATGCTATCAAAAACAAGTACATGGCTTATCAATATTTGAAAAAATTTTAGACTGCAGTATTTCATGTCTTTTGAAAATATTGTGAAAAATGATTTCATTATGAATTTCAGCACAAAAAAAACCAATTAAAAATCTTGTCGAGAAGTTGTATAGGCCACAAACATCCCTAACAGGCTCGTTTACGGTAGATCAGGATGAAGATACTGTAACGCTTTTGGAACCAGTACGTATTTTGACATTCCAAGACACAACAATGGATGACACTGTAGGAACCAAAGACAACCTAGACCGAATAATAAATGTATGTTTCGGATCATGATTACTTGCCATATATATCATTTTCTGCTTGTGTAATGATTTTAGGTTTTGTCTTATCACATATTAAAATCATATCTCAAAATTTACAAATAATTATTATCGTAATCCAAAAAGATCACCATAAGAGTTATGATTTAACAGAATATGACGTATAAACTCAAAATTATATCCATCTTATCGTCACAGTTTTTTTAGAGCTCAAAGAAAGAAAATGTAGCAGCAGTTCACATATCAGAACCTCCAGTATTGAAGTCCGAACTTGCTAAACAGTGGATTCGTGAAGTTGCGCGGAAAGTGTTCTAATCGAAATGATGTGCCCTTTTTTAAGTATATACTGTTTATTGAGACTCAGAAATGTTATCCTCGAGTGTTTTGAAATAGGATTTCTACATCTACCTTTTATTGTTTAACTTAGCATACTGTTAAATTTAAATATCAAACAGATTTTAATTTAAAGATATTTAATAGAGACACATATTCTTTTTTCATGTAAATCGCATGAGCAAAAGAATATGCAAAGAACTGTTGTTGGTATTTGAGTGAATATGTTACCTTACTATTGAAGAGCAGTTATCAGAAATATTCGTTGTAGTAATTCCAAATCGTTGTATTACCGAATGTTTCGAAATTATACAATGTGGCTTTATGCAGTACAGTTATATTTTTGTAGAAATGTAAAGAACGTGTTTTCCTACTCATTGCATTTTATAGAAGTGAATGAAAGTGATTATGAAAAGCACTACCAGAATGTTAACAGTATTTACGACTTTTACGATTGAAGGCACCACCTTCAGTTCAGTGTAAATTAAGTAAAGAATGATTTGCTGAAATATGCAATTTCGTTTCCATTCGGCACTATATCTTGTGTTGTATCCATATTCATTTATCATTACTTTTTAAAAGTCGATTTGGAATTACTTCATCATAATTAATTTACCATACCCATGAAAAATTATCGAAATGGGAGTACCGCAAAAAGTTATGTTCAAGTTTCTTTATACGGAGATCTAAGAAATAGGATTTTGAATGCTCTATCAAAGACTTTGATCTCAAATTTGATGAGAAATCGTGAGGAATCCTATGGCGAACTTTATATCGATTGGAATGTTATTAAAGACTTGAACGTTTTAAAAAAAAAAAAAATGAAAGATTAGCCGCAATTCAGGAATTCCCTTGTCATATTTGTTTGCGGATTCATCGTTTTTCAGTGTTGACATATGTTCAGTGCAACTATATATTCCTTCTTAGTAAATAAAGATAGATCAGGAACGTCGCATTAAATATCCAATATAAACTTCATATTTAATCCAACTCTTCCTAGTAATAGTTCCCTTGTTTTATCACCGATGTGAGTAGAAGAAATTCTATTTTTCCAGATAATATGTCATGATTTATACAGAAATGAAAGGAATAATGTACAAAACTTTGGAATGCCTGGTTGAATATCTTCAGTTATAGTATTCAATAGAAGTAATCAGCATCTTTTTAAAACAATAAGAATAAAACAGAAATAATTGCAAATCTTCATGAGATTCTTAACTTTGTCATTAGCCTTGAAGTTTAGTTCATTATAGGATTTCTTTAGTCCTGAACTCGTTATAGATTAAATTCAAACGCTCTCCTTCAAATCCATGTGCACAAATTAGAGTTTTTGCTTCTTCGATACCAATTTCTGTTTTCCAGAAATGCATGTTTTTATTATGTTTGACGGATAACTTCAATAATTTCGCCAATATACCGGCATAAATATCGTCATATGAATAAAGTCTCGTATGTTGTATTGCGTAATACATTTCACGAATGGTCTGTGATGATAACAATACTGCACCGGCCGATATATAAGCTGGATAACGATTGAAAGGATATGTTGCAATGGATACCTGCAAGTAAATGCATTTAAAAACAATCCTTCTATTTCTTTGCTTAGTAAATTAATTTAGTGAATCATGTGGATAAATTTGCTTT
This sequence comes from Onchocerca flexuosa, assembly GCA_002249935.1. NCBI lineage: Eukaryota > Metazoa > Nematoda > Chromadorea > Rhabditida > Onchocercidae > Onchocerca > Onchocerca flexuosa. The sequence goes on along the minus strand of KZ269983.1, from coordinate 74,934 downwards.
TTAGTTTCTTTGTGTTAATCAAAGAATTGTTGAAAATTTCTGTATAAATATTAAGTGAAATCAATGAGTAATCGACTCAATAATTAGTATGATTTATAGATGATTAAGATTAGAATAACAGATGATATGAAAATGCTTGCTTAATTATTCAGTTTTTATCTTCCCAAGCTTACAATCTACGATCCGTTCAAAAATGTCTGTTTAACTCTTTTTTGTTCTATATTTTTACAAGCATCAATTCCGAAAGTTCTCGCTCCTTACTTATTTGTTGTCAACCTTGAATTCACACTGAACATGTCGCATTTTACTTCAATCGATGACTCATCATTAAAAGCATCTCGATGTGATTTTTTTCTGCATTTGTTTTATTTTCGACGTCTCGTTATGATATTTAAACTGTCATGTGATGCATTCAATTTTTTCATAATACATGTTAAAGTAAACAAAAAAGAGTAATTCCCGTTTTTCTCCATTTTTCATAGGGACACTATCTTATCTTTCAAAGTTATTTGATTCAGTGATTCATCTTGTCATTCATAGCACTCTTCCATTTACAAAAAAACAGAGGCTACAAATAATTTGCTTCATTCTCACCCTACACCAATTGCTTTATCCTCGCCAAACATTAGTTAAGATTATTGAATACAAAAGCTAGCGAGCCAGATTGTGTTCATGGCATCAAAAATGAAAACAATGAAGATAGTGAGGAAAATAATGGAGAGGAACTAATTAATGCTTATAAATACCTGGATTCTTCTCTATATGCTCAATAAGTGGATGATATATTTTTTCAAACATAATAAATTTAAATAATGATATATTGATGATATATTTTTCTCAAACATAATAATAATTTCAGTATCCATATTTGTCTTTCATTTAAAATTAGATCTTCCAAGCCCGAATAAAAAGATTTTCTACAAATAAATCGATCTCACATATCAAAATAATAAATAAATTATTGCCATTATTAATCAACAATTTCAACAATTTACCCGATGTTTATGAAACCTAGTTCTAAATGGTCGCGTATCAAATCTCCATCCCATATAAAGCGGATCATGCATATTATATTTTTTCACTTCTGCTATGAGGTTTCGCACCAAAACCAAATAATCATCATCGACAAAAAGTGCATAGGGAACAGTATATTGTTGATAACAATAATTGAATGAAAATTGCACAGCTGATAAAAACTGAAAAGAAGTTAAAATATCAAAATAAAGATAAATGCTTCCGCTTTGGATAATTTTGGGAATTCTTTACTATCTATTTCGGAAGCTCCTTATTATCTATAAACTCAGTCTCTATTAAATCATTCTATTCGTCACACATTCTTAAAAGAGACATAAAACTATCTCTCTAAGCTACATATGCTTGATTACTACAACCTTCATATGAGCTTTAAAATGCAAGCTTCATTATGCTTCATTCGCTGAGAATGTCTTTTGAGTTCTATTTGATCTCCTGAAGACCTGAAGACCACTATATAAAATGATATAAATTTTTACTTATCAAAAGCAGATTTGATTTTTTTGTGAATAGAAAATCAAACGATGCTTTAAATTAGCCATTTAGAATGCTTTAAGCACATATTAAGAAATCCGAAAATAACAAACTTTCAGTGTATTATTTCGATAAGTATCAATATAATCACCAACTAATATATCCTTGTGTAAATTAATTTCTTCCTGCAGTTGTTCATTTTCCTGACTAGAAGATTCTCGACCAATTACAAATATTGTCCTAATAGTGAATTCAGAATGAGTGAGCACTGAGCCCCACGTGGCACGTATTGTTTGTCGTTTCTAAGATTAGAAATAATCCATTTAATTTATTACTTCACAAAATACCCAAAAACGAAAATTCTATCCATCGTAAGTTTTTTCTTCGAAACGCTTTAGAACAAGCGAGCAGCAATGCAGATAACTAGCTCATGCTTACTGTATTAAACATCAGAAATTTCAACAAATTGCGATATACACTTAAATATTGATGATATTAGTATTACAAAAAATTATATTTTTGTTAAGCTAATTTCATATCATAAAAAAGTCATGAAGTCAATCTCTCAAATTGATAGCATCTCATAAAATTATTTTTGGAAAAATCTTCCAAAAAACTTACTAAAAAATGCAACGGTGAAGATTTCACAATGATTAGTAAAAATTTATTCATTTTCTCGATAACTTCGCATGCCGGAATATGAACTGGTTCAAAATAAGCCCAGTCATTCTCGTAAAGATAAGATGATGGCTGACCATTTAATTCCAATAATACCTACACAAATAAATAATAAATCTGAACATTGCTAACATGCATCACTTTATAAAAAGTAATCTTTCACTGGATTAAGAAAAAATTTAAAGTAAGTAAATAAGAAACGATTTTCAAATATCTTTTCAAATAAAAAAAAATTGGTATTTCTCTAACAAAAAGACCTTACGTCGTTGATTTTCGATTTTACTTGAAATAAAAAATTCTGTTATCTCCAACTCGTCCAGTATTTTAAACCTATTGTTTTACCTCGCTATATCTTCAAATTTTTGCAATATTTGCTTATATTTATCAGCGATTATACCATAAATTTTCCAAAAATTTTCGAAAACTAGAAAGTACCTGCTCCCGAACATTTATGTATGGTGGCCATTTGAATTTTGAGAAAGACTTTTCGAAAATATAATCCGTCCAGCCTATAGCCCATAAAAAAATGATGAATAGGCAAGCTGTACTTGCGCCATATCTTTTCAGAGTTTTAGGTCTTGTTTTCTTGATTAACATTTGAACGAACTCAATGTTGACTTTACTAAAACTGGAGGTAGTACAAAATTTAGAAATTTGAAGAGTAAAATTACATTCACAACAAAACCAGTACTCTCTACATTCTTTACGCAATTTAATTCATCTTTCCTTTCAAATTCAAAATTGAACTTTAAAATTTTGGAACTAAGAAAAAACCACCAAAATTTTCGTCCATATCTAAATATGCACAGGCCAATATCGCCAAAATCCTTGCCATACGTTGTCTTCATGACGATATGTTGTTTCAACAGAATTAAGCATGACATTTCATCCATGCTTACTGCATATCATTATGCTCGTCTGTGTGTGTGATATGTTTAATTGATCAGATCTAAAAAAAGTTTTAAAAATTAACATCGTCTCATAACATACTGCATATGACTTATGTTAGAATATCGCAACAATAAAGCTTAATTAATATGGCCAATGCATGGCGTCCACATTTCCATCACTGATGTTGAAATACCTAAACATTAAACTGAAAGATTTTTTAGGAATCGAAAACATAACCATCCGATGGATTAAAATGAATAATTAACAGACTTTCATGATGAGATATTTTCTCTGTGACAATCGTTTATGCCAATCATATGTTAAACTTCCAAAAAGACAATGACTGCACGAATTTTCAGGCATTTCTGGCAATTATTCAGTAATATATATACGGAATGGGTAGAACTGAATTGATACTGATGAAATTTTTCTATTAACTGTTTATCAAATTCTCCGAAAACTTATCCGTTCTGTGGCAACAAGGAATTAAAAAATTTAATTATATAAGAAATATGCATGCTTAACGCTAAATGAGTTTTTCGTAAAACTGTAATTGTTAAGCAGAATAGTGTAATTCTTTGAAAAAACGTTCGTCCAATGCAATTCAAAAAATTATTTACATTATGCACTCATGAAAGTGAAGAAATTTTTGCTTCTCCAACAGTTTTGCTAAATAGCAGTGTTATTTGTGATGATAAATTACTTATTCTAAGCTACTGCTAAATCTTATATAAATTCTAACTTTTTTGCACTCAATGGTAAGGCAGCAAGAGAAAATTGCAAATAAAAAGGAGTTTGTACAAATCATGATATTTTTCTTGACGCTAAGATTAAATGCAATACTAAGGAGGATATATTCATTGCAAAACTTTAATACCTAACAACGGCATGAACATCATGAAAATTCCAGGCCATTAGTATCTTTTCAATACCCTTCCTCATATTAATCATCTTTTTCGAAGATCTAATGGCACAAATCTATAAAACGTGCGAGGTCTTCCATGTCTGTTCCATGTATTTCTACTTGTATTTCAAATTGTCTAATTCTATTCAACATGGAATGTCTGTTGTAACTGTAAAAGTACACAACTAGAAAGATGGAAAAATGAAAAAATCCTTACGAATTTAAAAAAAGCCTTGCGAACCCAAATTAATATTGTAGCTAAATTCAGTATAGAACTTCATTTTTATTAAGAAAAACTATGCTCGCATGAAATAAAAATAAGAAATAGAAATAGAACTTGGCGACATCTCCGCCCGTGCGACCACTAAAGCATTTCGAGAAATTGAAATATTTTAATGATTAAGCGGATAGAGACCCAACAGCATTGCATAACGCTGCTTATCATCATTGCTTGATGATTCATTGCTGTAATTCGATCTGCATGGAGCAGCTTGCAGTAACGAATGTTTGTGCGAATGAGCAAGAGCCATCAGCTGATTTGCAAACAAAGTATTTCTTCGGGAAATTGTTTTTCTTTTTTTAGTTTTGGAATATTTCAGCTACAATGCATGAGTGGAGACACAAAGTAATACTTTCTATATTTCAAAATAGTTATTGAACCAAATTAAAATTAAAGTATCAAATTAAAAGCCTGAAGAAAAAATTCTTGGAATACTTAGAAGCATTTTCTGCAAACTTTGTTTTAAATATCAATCAAACAAATATTGATAGTAGACAATATATGTAAGCAGCAACAACAAATATGAAGGCATTCTCTGCTTTACATTCCTTGATTTATGTTTTTGTTGATTGGAAATGATTTATTCGTTATAATTTCAAAAAAAAGGGAGAAATTTGACTTGATTATAATTGTCGACAAAAATTATGAAATAATTGCAAATATCTCAGCTTGAGAGAACTATCAGTTGAAATCAAAAACTTCCAAATAAAAAATTAAAAAACATATGGATAACGTAGAATGTGAGTAATTGGATAGGCTTAGTGCTTTTTTAACTCAAAATATCTATGCATAAAAAATCTTCGTTCAAGAATTCTTTAACACTTCTCTCCCTCTCTACCTTATATATTTTTTTTCCAAGTGATGTCTGCTGCTTAATCTTTTTTTTACTCTTTGGACTTTTAATAAATCAATTTCACGGTAATGATGAGAAACATAAGAAGGGTCATTTAAATGTCTTATATTTGATGAATATTAACATAATAACATAGCATTATTTCTCTGTCCAGATTTTATAGTACACTAAAGTTAAAGTAAATTTATAATTGGAAGTCTAGTTTTCATATCCAATATTTCCCGCAAATTAGTATTTGTGATGTGATCGATCACTGATTAGGCGAAAATAGTAGAAGCTCAGTTATTAGGTTAATTTTGATAATTAATTAAACAAACAAAGTTAAAACCAAAAGACAAAATTGAATTAGTTCAACCTTCATTCAAAAATAGTTCGGAAAATTTTTCTTATGTGCAAAGATGTAAGTATATAACACCAACAATCAGTTCAACAGTAAAAATAATTTGGTACAACTACGAATCATTCAATTTCTTCATAAAACATTTCAGTATTCTCAAATTTTTTGTTATGTTCTCAATAACAATGATTGATTTTTCCAGTTCATTTAATTTTTTCTCTCACTTCCCATTTCGCCAACCAACCAATTCTGAAAAATGAAAATTTTTACATTTTAACAAATTGAAATTCTCAAAATTTATCCTTAAATTTTTTCTTATTATTAGAAATCTCAAACTGTCTGATGAAAATTTCCCTTACAAACAAAAAGTATTCATTGACCTAATTTTCTTAGAAAAAATATGATTGTTTTTAAGATTTTCATAATCCTCCGAGAATGCTGCCGAAAATACTAATATAATCAAATATTAAGCGAAATTCAGATTTCCTTAATTTCGATTACTTCTCTTGATTTTCAGATACGATAATCTCTTTTCAAGTTAAAGGAGTAAATGAAGACAGAAGATAATGAGGAAAAAGAAAGGACTGCTATGAGATATTATTAAATAACAAAAAGTGACTTTGTCCTAAAAAAAATTACAAGATTTCAATTCTACGAACTAACTAATCCATTAAAGAATGATAACAAAAAGATTTCTTGTATTGAAATAAATCGAACCGCTACTGAGCATTTCAATCGAAGAAAGGAACTGTGTCCCATCGAAACCACCCAAAAGATATATTTCACCACCCGAAGTTACTGTAGCCTTAACATTAGCACGTGGAATAATAAGCGATGGCCCTGAACGCCATTCTCCAGTTGGACTATCCAAGATTTCTACAGAATTTAACGAGTGCGTGCCGTCGTGACCACCAATAACAAACAAAGAATCTAGAAATGTTTTCTTTTTTTTTTTTTTTTACATTGACATCCAATAAATACAAAAACTATTATTCATGTCAAGCTTTCAAGTATATAAAAACTTAATGCACAAACTTGAAAACGGTCGAATTCATTCTAATCAAATGGTAATGTTTTATTTATAACAAACCTTTTACCACAGCAACAGCAGATCCACGCCTAGCCGTTTTCAAAGGAGCTAATCTTTGCCATTTTCCCGTCTTTGGATAGTAGGCATCTACTGAGTCCAAACATTTCCAACCATCGCATCCTCCACAAACAATCACGAAGTCATGCCATGAAGTACAACCAGCCTAGCAAGGGATTTTCTACAGAAGTTATGTGATGAACAGAAAAATTAAGGTACTGCTATAAATAGAAGAATATTACCTGAAAACGTGCTGTTCGCAGCGGCGCTATTGATGTCCATTCATCTAATTCGGGATTATACCTCTCACACTCACTCAAAACGTTCTGCTCGCAACAACCTCCCATACAATAGATTAATCCATCCAAAGCAGCACAACATAAAATCAAAAGCTTTATTTTCATGCCTAAAATCTACAATTTCAAACGAATTCTAAAATTAACAAGAATACAAAAGTTAACAGTAAAGCAGAAATACTGAGGTATTGAACAAATGCATACAAAAGACAAGATAACTAGCTCACCGAAATGATCTATTTCGCATATCATACAAAGGAGTTTTTCTTTTGAAGCAACAACTACTTCAGTTAATGTCATTATCAATATGGTGGCTTGAAAATTTTTTTAATATAATTAATTCTTTTAATTCTATGAATGTAAAAAGAACCATTATGACTGCGTCCATGATGTAATGATTTTACTGGTGACCATTTATCGATTTTTGAGTCATAACATTCCACTGTTTTCAAATCCACACTTCCACTGCTACCTTATCAATGAAAATGATTGCTAACTTGCTCAATAAACAATGGCTGTGATGCATAATACAAAACTTTCCCTAATGACGGAATACTATGGCCAAAATTCTATGAAGAACACAAGAAAAGGTTCAACTGAATGTTCTGTTCGAAAACTGCTTACTCAATATATTAAATTAGAGACAAGAAAGCACCAGCAACAGCGTAAACTTTGCTTCCTATAACAGCTGTATCGAAACGACCACGACATTGTGCCATATCAGCCAAACGACGCCAACTACCCTCCAACAAATTATACTCTTCCACTGAATCCAAACATTTACCACGATCATAACCACCTGCAAAATAAAGATCAATATTCTATAATTCTTTGACGCTACATAATTTTAACAAAAAATAAATTTCATTGACAGCATAAATACATATACTAATGGAATAATGCTCACCACAAACAATGATTTTCCCGTCAATAAATGCACCTCCGACGGAACACCTTGGACTCTCCATTTGCGGCAGTGGGATACGTGAATCGTTCTCTGATGATATCAATCTATAATGAAAAGCCGAAGATTCACTGGAAAAAAAAAAAAAAACGCCGATCAATGCATGCCGTTGTACTTTTTCAGGAATATCATTTTAATGAAATTATAGAAATTTCTTCTGCATAACTCCATCTTGTTCAAAATTAATACAAATGATCAACAATGAAATCATTAATTCAGAAGTTTTAGAAACAAAATTTAAATTCAAACCCCACAACTGTTTCCTCTCCAAGTTCTCGTTGTTGCACTGTCCCAAAAGTTGATGAAGGTTCAGCATTCTGTGAAGTCATGCGTGGTTTTATAACATTTTCAGCTTCGGAAAGCTGAATGCTGAGTGCAATCAAACATCGGTAAAATACTGCCACTGCGATCCAAAAGTCTTCTTAAGATAAAGAATGGATACTTTCGAAACATGTTTTCAGATATTCTACCATATTTTAGATATCTATGCCATCCCATCAGCATCATAATGTGAAAGCAATTGAACCAATGGTGATTGTTTGTTGCGAAAACAGTGATGTTCAAATAATATAATAAAACACGATTTAAATATTTTCTCTAGATTACAAGCATCTATAGATTGTAATTTTTTATGATTGTAATTCCAAAAAATATCCTCAACACATGATCCTCTCATGCTTAATTGTATCGTCATCTTAATTTTATTCTCACCGGCTGTTTGCTGTACAGCGATCAATTTATAAGATTCATCATCATGTTCAGTGCTCGAGCTCAATGAACTGTTACTATCTGCAGATGATAGTTTTGTGTTGCTTAAACGACCTGAATTCAGATGCACTGCTGTAGCACCGGTTATATGATGAGCAGGAGTCTGCATCTCCAATACACTGCTGAAAAACGGTATCTTCTTCAAAGATCATTTATTTCAACAATAAGTTCTTAACTAATTTCCATTTCTTGATATTAAATCAAACATGAAATCATTTTTTTTTAAATATTTCTTAAAACTACCACCTTCCACTATATGTGCGTGGCAAATAGCCACCCGTTCGCTTGTAATCCTGGATTATGTCAGATGCTCCCACAGAACTGTGGTCATTCATTTCCAAGCAATCCTGCAATTTGTCGTCTGTCTCCATGTATAACATGTGTGTCTGCAAATTCATCATGTTTTAATTTTAACTACAATTTCGAAAAAGACAAATTTTAAGCTATTTCTATTTTTTCTTGATTGGAAATACCTTTTCCACGAGCTGCTCAATCCATTGTTCAATGCGATCACTAGTATGAGGTAAAGATTGGAAGTATTGCACAACACGCAGGGCGATATCCTCACCACAACAGAGTCGTTTCGTATCATCAATGCTCAAAATTAAACGCACCTATAAAGTTTTTAAATGCTATTTATAACTGAAATTCAATTAATTTAGCTTATGTTATTCGAGTTTTAATGATTTCATTAATACCTTTATAAGAGGCAAATGAGTGAATTCTGGACTTTCATCAACGATTTGTGCGAAATTTTTAGCGATGAAATCATCAACTTGTTCCACAAGCACATCATCGTTAATATTAGCTTGACGACGAATTCCTGAAATTTCCATTATTTGGAAAAATAATTATTTGACGAAATCACAGTTTTCGGCATGTAGTTCCCTTGAAAATGAGCATATAAAATATAAATATGGAAATATGAAACAATAAAATACAAATACAAAATAACATACAAAATATAAACATATTAAATATAAACGAACATATACAATAAACGTCTATATAACATATAAATAATATAAACATATAATTCAAAGATTACCAATGCAATCCATGACATTAAGGTTTTCGATTAGGTAGCGAGCACAAGCTTTGGCAACTTGAGTTACTTGAAGAGCATAAGCTGTTTTATAGAGTTCGCCAACTTTTTTGTTACTTATTTCCAAACTGAAAAATATTTTGATCATATTAAATATGGATCATATTATGATCATATTAAATATAGCTAAAACTTCAGTAAAACGTGAAGGCAATCATGAAAAAAGCGAAAATATGCACTGAAGCCGTAGATGTATTTTATTGGATATGTATTGGAAGCTTACTGGGAAGAATAGGCGTAATTCACAATAGCTTCGAAACAATCATAATCTGCTTCAGCAAATTCGTAGTAAGAAAATGGCTGTGGTACTATTGGTGAAGCAGGAACTGTTGTTAACGGTGGCGAAATGGTGCTTCCAGTCGACATCACTGTATTCATGCGCTCTGCAACTGTTACTAGTGAAGAATTAAAACTTTTGAGAAAAATAATTTAGAAAAATAATTTAACTTATATGAGAAAAATAATTTTAAAATAAAAATAATTTATTTGAGAAAAATAATTTAGTTTTGTCAAAACTTTGACAACTTCTAAGTTTAGTCTTTGTAGTAAATTTCATTTCTGTCATCATTTCAATATTACAGTATTTCATTTTGAAAACTCTCAATCCGCGACATATACATCCTAGAAAAACTCAGGTGGGGAGGAGGAGATATTTTGTAAATCGTTTTCGAAACATATTCATTATTAAAATAATTACTTGAAGATTGATCTCCGTTTTCACGTCTGACAAACATATCCATAAGTGCAGGTGAACAAGCAGCCAAAACAATCTGAAAATTATATGATAAATTCAAAATATGATAATGTTTCATCTAAGGATTTAACACACTTTTTTATTAAATTAAACTGGAGGGAAGCTCAAATCATTCTGCAGAAAGAGAAAAAATTGAATAAATTAGACCTTATGAGCGAGAATTTCTTTTTCATGAACAAAAAGGACAACGTCACAAAGTTCACGATTCCGCCGAAAAGTGTTCAAATGGTAAAGCAATGTATTCTGCAATGTAACAATTGTTATGACCACTATTCTTGCATCTTTTCTTTTGAAAATGCATCACTGCTTTTTATTTTATTCGTGAACAATGCAAATATGACAAAAGCGCAACGTATAATTTATGATAAAGAATGCAGCAGAACGGAATGCATGTAATTTACCTGCATAGAGTTGTCATACATTTTCAAAATAATTTCTTCATTATGAATAATCATCGATCCATTTGATTCACTCGTATGCAGTGATGTATTTCGTACTGGTGTTTTCGGCTCCTAAATGTGATATTTCAGGTTGAATGAATAAAGCATATTAACTTAACTTCATGACAGGTTACATCTATATTATTATTTTATTGAATTGAACAGAAATTTCATTTGAAAGCAAGAAAAGTAGAGCAGTAACATTCGTGCAGCGACCTATATATTCAAGCATGGAAAGCTTGAAGATTATCCCCATTAACAGCGAAGTAAAAAATTCACCAGAAAAAGATTATGATTACTACCATTATCACCATCCTTATCACTATTATCATTATTCGTATCATAGCCATTTTCGCGAGAGAAAATATGATTATCATCGGTTAGTAGAATGCAGCCGTTATCACCAAGTGGACGGTGACCAAAATTAGCTAGTTGATGAGTGTCATCCATTCAATCGGTTCTTCCGGTTGTCCTGCGAATGACTGATACCAATTTCTACAGATTCATTCGTTTCCGATGGACACTGAATGAATTTATTCTAATTGCAAAAAAGGTATAAACACATGATCCAGAGATCACAGATTAGCCGGTCGAACTTCTCTTACTTTTTTACAGTCCGGATTAAAATTCAGAACCACAGAAAATCCGGACAATATATGGTTGTGGGAAAAGGAAAGGGAAAGAAAAGGAAAGTGATTTTTTGACTCAAAACAGGATGAATAATGAAATAAGCTTCGTTGTAAGAAAATGCAGGTCAGGTCGAAGGTCAGGTCTGTGCAACGGAGAGGGTGGAGACTTGATTATCTCGAGCAGAAGCAATTCTTAGAAGCAATTCTTCTCTGTCCATTTAAAGTATCATGTGAAGTAAGTGGGGAAACAAGAAGTAAGCATGTAGCTGTTGAAGAGAAATGAAAAAGAAACTTTTGCAGGAGGGGAAGGAGGGGAGCAGAGAAGAAATGAGTGACTGAGGGGTGAGAGGAGAAAAGTCGACTCCGCGGGCGACAGAGCATGCAAGGAGACGGATGGAAAGTGTCTGTCGGCGAGCGCTCCGTGCTATAATGCGCATTCATCCCAACGCTTTCCCAAACTTCTTGTCAACTATCACGAGATCGGGTGACATCGGTGTCTCATTCTCTGCTTTTGCCATTCCTCTTTAGGTGAGACTCACTTGCGCTATAAAGTTTGACTTAGTCAATAACTTTCATCACGAAACTTTGATACAGTAATCACTCGGTGGGAAGGGCCAAGATGGTATGCTTGTGCGGGGCTCGATTGGATTGTGCCCCAGAATTGGGCCTTCGATCTGGGATGGTCAAAGAGCGGGAGTGGATTTTGCAGCAATACGATTATAAAAACGAGCCCAAAGTCAGAAAAATCAGATAAAATGGCAGATAACATAGCATTTCCTTTTTTCCTTATCAAAGTGATTTTCTGGATTGAAAATTAACTTCGTTTGATTTATTCTGCAAAAACAATTATGAAAACTATTCAGTGATGACAATGATCGACTGCGCATTGACACATAGAAAAGTGTGTGGGAATGTCGACTACCTTATTTATCATTCGATCTTCTCGCAAATGTCCTGCAGTTCTTAAACTTTCATTTATGATGCGATATTGCAAGTTCTGCAGCTCTTTGAATTCAATATAAGTATCGATAAGGAAAGACTTTTGCGCCCAAAAGTAACAAGCACTTCTAAGAGATCAATTTATGCCAAACAGTGTTTTGTCGAACCACAACAGTTCGAGTTCATATTTCAAGCAATTCAAATTCTTGAATTTGCAATAAAGAGTGAGAGGGTAAGGAAGAAGTCGAGCTGTGGAAATCGAAGTGAAATTTTTGAAGTGTTTTTGTTAATTGAAACATTGACGTTTGTTAAAGCTTACCTATCTTTCCCAGAAATAACTTACCAAAAAAATTAGAGACCAAGGAATCAATCGATTGAACTGTTCCTAAGCCTCATTGATGTTCAGAATTCTTTAAGATAATAGTGTAAAAGAAAAAAATGAAGTAAACTATTGCTTTTATTTCAACCAGTAATATTTTATGTTTTATTTTTCAAAATTTTTGGTATGCTAACAGTCTGGTTCGAAATGAAATTTATCAATATTTTCATGTTGTATGTGCAAGAAATAAAAAAGAAAATATCCAAAATTGACTACTGTACTACTATCAGACTCATTATTAAACATAAAATAAAATCAATATGTTAAAGGAATCGGAAGAAATCGGATCAGAAGAATCGAAAACTTCCGAGATTAAAAGAGACTCAATAAATTTAATTTATAAATTACTAAAAACTTCACGGAAATTTACAAATCTAACAAGATTAATATCTTGTTTTCGAAATAACGTAGCGCCAGCTATGCAGATTCCCGTACTTTCATCCCGGTCGGGTTATCTGCCATCATTTTTGAATCGATAACACTCGAAATTAGTTCTTTGAACTTTTTAATTTGATCACATAAAAAGAAGCAATTCTTATCACAAAAAGCAACCAAGGAATTAGTCTAAATAACTCAGAGAAGCTTCTGGCAAGGAGGAATTGTTATCAACAACACTTGATGAAATGAAATTCTGTTGAGCCCGTGCAAAGTGAGATAATTTTTTGCTTTAACAATATTCACAACATGAAAAGAACGAGAAAGTTCTGTTGTTGTAAAATAACAGAATGGTGTACATCAAATAGGAGTGTTTTGGAACTTTGTATGAAACAGTAAATTTTTGAAGTTACGTTGAAAACTTTTTTTTACTCTAAAACAAATCTGATTATTTTCATTACATTTTGGCTTTTTTCTCTTTGGGACGAAAAAATCGATGATTATAATTCATGTTTCTTACACAAACCAAAAAATTGAAACATTTGTTGAATTGCTCCCGGACTACCCAATTTGAATGATGTCGAAACTGCCTGCGATGCATCTGGTCGATGTGGTTTTGGCCCAAATCTGAAGAAAATTGAATAAAAATTTAATTACTTAGAGCAGAAGAACAGAATGGGCAATTTGTCAAGCCATTACCCTTCTCTGTTTATGCTGTTTTAATTAAATGCCGATCATAATTAAATTGTCAAATAATAACATGGAGTTTTTCCGTTCACCTTCACGCGCATTCTTAAGTATTTTTACAGCTAGAAATCTGAGTATGCATTTTCAACTTTCTCTTATAATAGGGGAACTATTTAAAAATTATTCAGAACAGCTGTTTGTGAACGATGAGATATTGTTATCGGCAGTGATAAAATGAAGTTCTCCTAAATCTGAAAAACTAAGATAATTTTCTACTTTAATAAATTTATAGCATGCAAAAAAACCGTTGAAGTTTGAGTCTCGCATTATTAATACCACGTTCGCTATCATGTTTCATCCCGATTGTTAACGAATCTTCATCTCGACTTAACAAAAAAGCTGGCCCCTCGGTGGTTGTAGTAGTCGTAATCTCATAGATTTGTTTTTTATGAGATGGTAAAGCTGCTTGTGCAATTGATAAACCATCCTTAAATGTTAAATATATACTACAATGTTGTCTATTTCAGAAAATTGTCAGTCATAATTGCACCTATTCATTATCGCTTTTAATATTTTTCTCTACTTCATATAATCTCTCTAATTTAAAGTAATTATCAGTTTTGGGGAGTCTTAATAGAAATTCTAATAATAAGGCACATTTATTAAGCATTACTACCATTATCACGAAAATACCAATACTGATCATCCGCCACTTGCGATTTTCTTTGCCGATCATTAAAATTATTTAGAAATAGCTATTTCTAAAGTTATACATTAGTAGTTTACATGTTAGCAATATATTTATCACCAACAGCAATTGTTTTTAACTGTATATTAAATAGGCCAATGGAATTCTGAAGCTTCACTAATAGAATTTTCGAAGCGATAAAACGATAAGCATTTTTACCTGAATATTTTGCAAAAAATCAGATACACCTCCTAATATCCCTTGTCTGCTTTCGTGGTTCGATTTATCAAAATTTTCATCGTAATGATCGTAATAATCAATAGCGACATCTTCCTTTACTGTTGACAAAGTTGTAGAATTAAAGGTATTAGTTGAGGATTTTAGCGTTGATGATTGCGGTAGATTCATTTCTGTTGCAAGTGTTGTATTTGTGTTTCTATTTGCGATCAGTTTCTGGAAGATAAATATGTTTCATAAAAGGAGAGAAAAATGTTTTTAATAGTTATAGCGCCAAGAAACAACTAAAATACGATAACTTGTTCTCAATTTCAAAATGGATTTGATTACATTCTTGATATTAAAAGAAGTTCACGATTTCTTACTGCTACTGTAAGGATAAACAAATATCGAAAACTAATTTTGCTTTCGACATTTCTTTATCCTTTCATTCTAGCACAGCAGCAATAGAAGAACACTGACTGAAACCTACTGCTTTAAATTTCTGAAACAATCATGCAAAAGTTTTTCGCATAATGAGAACTGCATCCAAAGTGATTATTGGTAAATCTGCAAACCTGATTAAACGACTAATCTGCATATTCTCAAGTAAATAAAATGATTGATAGAAATATTGCTATTGGCTTTTTGGGATTTTCATTTAATTTATTTTTGAATTTCTCACGGTTTTTTGTTCATTTCCGAATTGCAGTGGAGTTTTGGGAAATAATTCTGCATGGTTCATGCTGCCGGAGGATCTCGAGCTTGTATCATTCAAACGATCCTCTTTCATGAATATCGGATCATCTTTCTGGAAATATTTACCTCATCACAACTGAAATTAAGCGAAAGATGTAAAGTAGAATGATTTGTTTCTTATTACATTCATAAATAAATAAACAAATATAGTCATATGTTTGTATCAATTTTCTGCTTTGTTTTTTAAGACTTTACACTAACTACTATCCGTATGATTTTTAATACCAAATTTCACAGCAATCTCACCAAATATGGAATACTTGATTTTTCCATGAAACGTGGAAACTAACAATAGAATCAAAACGATTAAGAGTCCATTGCCATGGAATTTGACGTCGAACTCGTGAAGATTTATTATTTCTTATCCTATTATTACGCATGATATCTACTGGACAGAGTTGAAGCCACCATCGTAGGTCACTGCAAATCAAAGAACAGTAAGATACGCTCGTAACGTTAATACTTTCAGATGCCATTATGATTTTGTTAAATATATTAAATCCAATTTTTCATTAATTGGAAGTTTACACGAAAAAAATCGTTGTATGAGTGTGGTACAAAATAATCGTATAATAGCAGCAACATATAAAGAGATGAATGTGGCAGTGGACTACTTCGTCAATTCTCAAACGTTTCATTTGGAAGGAAAGAAAAGAAAAGAAACTTTTGCATTGTTTGATTTATTTCTTTTCTGTCCAACTGACGATCTTATCAACTTTCAGGTTTGTGTTGAAACTTTGAAGTGATATCAGAATCCTGAGCTAAATATCTAACGAATCTCATATTTTTGCCGTGCACTAATATTTCAGATATCAAAATGAAAGCCAACTTGTCATCGAGCACTGCTTGCCATTTGCGTATGATTTGGGTACCAGTAAAGAAAGTTGATGATCGACGATGCTCATTTAGGAATTTGGTATCAATGCAGTCATGTATTCGAATTTTAACTGATTTACCACTACAGCAAAGTAATTGCCATGCACTGAATGTTTCAGAACTATCTTCAATAATTCTGACACCCACCGTATACTGCAAGCAATAATACAATGTTGAAAAGGTCAACTTGTTTAAAAATACAGCAATATGAAGATTATTTGAGCTGCGTTGCAGTTGCAGGATTATTTATTTGTGTTACGGCAGATATCCAAAAATTGCAAATTGTATCAAAGAGATGCAGCAGTTTGTTTGACCTCACTGATTTCACTTTTCAGTTATGGCTCTTGTCATGTGTTTAGTTAGATTCTTGACAGTTCGTGTTGTAAAACTTTGTTAAAGAGCGGCATTGTGTTAGTAAAAGGAATGAATCAAATGACTCTCGTCTTTGATGCATGACAAACATTATTAAATTTAATTCTTTGCTTCCATCTTGACTTCATCAAAATCCTTTAATTGGCGAAGGTCAGACAAGGAAGTAAGAGAATGATATTTTCCAAAATAATTTTATGTTTGTGTATTGTGTGAAAGGCAAAAGATTATTTTCTTGAAGTAAATAGCATTTGGAACTGAATGAAGTAGACTATCCCTCCCAAAATTTACCTTTACTGACCGAAGATCAGCTCTGCTCCCGATCTTCTGGAAGCAAGGCAAATCCGATCTTTCAATAGCGACATTGTCTGAAAAATGCTTACGCCCTGAATTATTGAACGTTGCTGTAGTTAATGAGTTGAATTCTCACCTGATCGCTTCCGCAACTTAAATATATGTCATCCAGTTGAGATGATGCGCTGTCCGATATTCTGCACGTTTCACTCATCTGCAGCAAAGATAAAACAATCAGAGATTTCAATCAAAAATTTTTTTCCAGGCATAAATTATCTTGCAAATATTCGGATGTACCATTGAATCCAATGTTGGCTGTTCGGCTATGTGTTTATTTTAAACCACAATAATTACTTCGAAAAGTAAGTGTCAAGTTAGCTCAAAAAACAGACCTCATGAATATTATCAAACGCTGAACATGCAAATTTATAATAACGATCTTTGCCAATGAACGCAGTGTTAAAAGTTGACAGATAAAAGCCTTCAGGACACTGGAAAGTTGTTGACACATAAGATGCTACTGGATACACTGTTTCAAACAATAATCCAATGTATGCTGCTGTTTGCCAGATAATTTCTCCACTGCAAATTGGATATTGGATGTTTAGGATTCTGAAGTTTCATATGTTGAGATTTTTGATAGCTAAATGAAAATGACTTTCATTTGAAATTTGACTTAATAAACAATAAATAAGGCTTCATATTAAAATGCTGAGGTCTGGTAATCCATTTTAAAATAATTTTTATCGAAAACTTCCCAAATTATGCTTATTCTTATTATAACTAATTTCATTAGAATTATGCGTGAAAATTTATGAGAAAAAAATCTTATTCCGAATAATCATCGTTTATAAGTCGAACCTTTTCATTTTGATAAAAAGAATTGAGCCGACAATTAATAATTCCAAAGCAGGAAATTTCCTGATCTAGCGCATTTCATCGCATCAAATTCTAAAAATCAAAAGTGAGTGGAGTAGAAATCACTTTTAAAAATATGTCATAAATTTCTAGGTGCGACCAAAATTTTAATTGCAAAATTGAGAAAATAAGTTTCCGATCTGATGAAGTACAACAATGACAATAATAATAACAGCAACAATACGAACAATTCTAATTCGAAGGTATATAGACAACGAAATGGGACAAAAGATAGAAATTCTGCCAGCAAATGATGTCCGCTCTAATGTGATGATGGAAATGATGGGATGGCAATCGTGACTGAATTGCTGAAATACTGTGACCGACTGTTGGAGATTGTCATCCTCTCGATAAGACAGAGCGATGCTCGGTACTGGGTGACATTGACCTATCATTAGTCGCAGCTATTCGAGAAACTTTTTGATCCCTTTTTTCTCATCTAGCATATCATTCTTCTTCAGTTACTCCATTCTCATGCTTTAAGAAAATCTCTGCATCGATACTGCGGATTAATTCATTGGTTTTTCATACCGGTTAAACACATAAATTTGGCATTGTGATGGATCAGCCGTTTTGGAGTTAGTTTTTTAGTTTAAATGAACTCTACCAGAGCTGTAGAATTTTAATATCAGATTAGCTTTTATTCATTGAATAAGTGTAATTCGTAATGTAATTCCTTTAATTTCTAGTGCCTCCATCTTGGAATATTCCACTTTTAGCGATTTGATGTTATGCTTCAACTAAACATCACATCTATCATAAATATATTCATTTTTCATTTTCAAAAGTAGTATTTCTAATCTTTGCTGTCCATGCTTTTCAAGTTTTAGTGAGCAGAAATGAGTGGATATTTTTACCAAAAGGTAATCGTAATTATGCTTGAATGTCATGTCTGTTCTGAAAAACGATAAAGGATCACACATAGAATGAAGACTGGTACTGAGAATGATTGAATGATCACAGAAATATGCTCACAACGAAACAAATCCAACAAAAGAACTTGTTTCCAAATTGAATTAGGGTTATCCTTATTAGAAAGCACAAGATTGAACCGGTAGTGTAGTGGAGAGGGAGATGCTGTCGCTCAGAGCAACTCGGGTTCGTTCTTTCCTATCGCATTCCAGCTCCGCATTGTCGGCGCTTCATAAGCAGTGCGGCGTTCTAAATAATGCGTAAACAAGCGAAAGCAATATCGCAACCGGCTAACAAAGTTGCGACCTGTTTGCCGTACTAAGAGCTTGCTACACCTTTTCAAGTATGGCGGGAAGTGTGTTCTATCCGCGGTTTGGACATAATCAGTTCAAGAGTACATAATCAAACTGAAGCATTAAGTGAGCAAGTGCAGGTTTTATCATTCATTGAGAATCTTATGGAAAGATATCAATTCAAATGAGTTTGAAGATAAATTGGATGTTCTGGCTGTGCTGTTCGTCTGTACAGCGCCATCCTTTGCATCCAGCTATGTTACATTTCGGTACTCGCCTGCAATTTAGAACTAAATTCCCCCTAGAGTACAAGTCCGACTTTGCTTGTGAAAATTGCATTTTCATCATCCAGTAAGTTGCAAATCAAGTTTCTAATTTATCTCAAAAATATTGTTCTAAACCACTTCCAAAAAAAAGAAAAAAAAAACTGGAACTAACGGAAATCCTAACCAATCCGATGGATTTTGCATTTTCAATAGCGGAAAAAGCAGAAGTTTTCCAATAAATGAATCTGCCATCGTCTTTAAATAAAGCGTTAAATGTACAGTTATTGTATCTTTTGATGAAGACACTGCTGGTTTTCGATAACATTTCTTGATCATTAAAAAATTTTCTGAAATGCTATTCGAATTTAAGTTTTCAGAAGTTTTGGAATAATCTCGAAAAATCAAATTACATGTGATGATTTGCTATCAGAAGAAAATTGAATACAGAATTATAAAAATTATACCGACAAAATCGGGATAATAATAATAAATATTGCGAATTATCTCTCTCATTTAAACTTTTTTCCAAAACAGCCCTTCATAAAGAGGAAATGTAGAATGAATGAAGTTATCTGAATCGATGAGAACTTTTATTCATTTATTGCCATTATTTCTCCATTTATTTTTCGTTTCTCAGAAATCATCTCTTTTTATCAGAGCTACTGGAATATTCTGTGATTGATGTGATATATTGATATGAAAAAAGGTGTGATCCACTGCCCAACTGAGCATCACTCTACTATACTGTGTCTTAACACAGATAGGGATTTACTGTAAGAGTAAGTGATATTATTTTTTAAAACTGATTTTTTGACAAGAGAACAATTCAAAAGTGACACTAAACAATTCTCACTGATTCGAAAAAATGCGTTTGTTGTTATCCTCGACTAAGTTGGCTAGTATTTAGTGAAGAATAAAAAACTTCCTCATTTTCAGTCCTTATGATGCAGTGTCCTTTGCAAAAAAGTTTGTTCAATCAAAAAAAATCTACGATACATATGAAAATTTAAAAAAAAATCTTACCAAGGCTACGCTACCTTCTAGTTTTTTCGAAATTTTAATTATTTACGTAAATGAAAATGCAAATGTTCGTTTTTACCAATTGCCTCGATACAACGTTGCATTCGAATGGATATGCTTATATACCTACTATTGTATAGATGTCACACCTGTGACAGGTAAAAACATGCTTCTTTTGGTGATGTTTCTCTTTTTTTTTTCTCCTGCCCTTTTCTTTTTTTTATCGTTTCTCAATTTTGCCTCTCTTTTGTTTCCTTCACCCTCCTCCCTCTTATGTATGTTAACCTTTTTCTATTCCCTTTCACATTATTCTCTCATTTTTATTGTAATACTTCTTAGGCAAGTGAATCACTTATCTATATCTCTGTACAAAGGTCTTTGCTCCATCATCTTCCAATCTGCTAATAAAGTTATGCACATTGCGTTAAGAAGTGTGAGATGACAACTTCCAAGAATGTTGTGGGATTGAAGCTTTTGAGAATTGTCCGACTCTAATCCTTTGATCTGATAATCAACCTTTTATATGATTAATGTGTTGTAAGCCTCCATCCGCTATCAGTATCAAGGATTATCCATATAAGAAGGGGCTTTTCGAGTTAACCAGTTATGTATGTATCTTCGATCAGTCCCCAATATCAGTGTTTTCAACAGCAGTGTCGACAGGATCAGTATCAGCAGCAGTTCAATCTCAGTTCAATTTCAAATACTGTTTCGAAGCACGAGCAACAGCTCAGCAGCAGCAACAGCAGTGGTGGAGCGGAAAGAGAATAACAGTCACGAAAGGAAAGTACAACATAGTGGGCATTAAACAATTGCTAGTATCTTGTATATTTACCATGTATTATTCATTTAATCCTTACTATTGTATAAGCGCGATATTGTGTATAATATCATATAAACACAATAAAACCATTGCTGACCTCATCGAGTTACAACAGCAAGAAGCAATCTTCAGTCATACCAGGCAAGCCAAATTACAAACTACCAAGTCTTTACCCCATAAAAGGAGAAATCATGATGTACAAGGAATGTCAAAGTTCAAATAGTGCGACGACATAATTTCAAAGGGACTAAATGTATGCCTCCAAAACGCTTCGATTCACAGATAAACAAAATGAGGTTAAATAATCATAAGGCGACATGCGAGGGAGGAGGAGGAGCCCCGAAGAATTTAAAAGATCAGAACTTCACAGCATATCAATTTTAGTCACATAGTTCAACGGCAGCAGGAATTCGAATTGAAGTTCAAATCCACTCATAAGTCAATTTCGAAGATAATTCGGCGGAAGTTGGAGCCATAGTTCAACAACACAAGCAACAGTTTAGCGGAAGTGACGGCAATAATGGAGCGAAAGGAAACATGTTATCCTTTTGTTTATCATTTTGGTAGGAAAACATGTTTATCCTTCTTGGCCTAATTGAAACTGTCTCCGCATTTCTTAAACTTTTACTCCTTGTTTTAAATAATAATTGTCTTGATGCTATTTTGATATCTTTTGGCTTTCGCCAACAAACACATCAATATTGCTTGTGGGAGATTTCAGACAAACATTACCTGTAATTTCTCGATTGACACCAGGGACGAAATAAATGCTTGCCTAAAATATTTTACTTTACAACGATATGTACAGACGTTAAAGTTAATAACAGCAAACATGAATGTCCATCTGCAAAACAATCGATCAGCTGAGATATTCTCCATCTATTGCTGGAAGTTGGGAACGGAAGAGTATTGATTGATCAGACCTCAGGAAAAATTTCATTGCTTCGTAACTTCTGCAATTTAGTGTTAAAAGAATTGGTGAAAAAGTATTTCCCAATATTTAAACCAATTTTAGGGATCACGACTGGCTGAATGAACGAACTATTTTTGCGACCAAGAACAAAGACGTCTACGAACAATATTATTCAGTCTAACATTTGAAGGAGACAAAATCACATACAAGTTCATCAACACTGTTGTGAAAGCAGATGAAGTGGTTAATTATCCAACTGAATTTTAGAATTCATTGGATCTACCAAGGATGCCTCGCATGTACTGCAACTGAAAATCGGCGTGAATCAACCAAATATCAATCAGCCAAAGTTTTGTAAGGCTTGCAATAAAAAAATTAATGAGCAATGTCATAGAAGAGACAATCCTAACAGGAAGGTACCTTTTAAAGGTGAAGATATCCTCATTCCTTGCATTCTTAAGATTCCAATGATATTCCATTTCAATTTATGGAATGCAATTCCCAATTCGATTGGCGTTTACAATTACCATCAACAAAATTCAGGGCCAATTCTTATATATCCACAAATATTGTGAAATTAAACATCAAAAACCAAGACTGAGCCATAGCAATGCGTGTATATAAAAAGCATATAAAAAGAGGTGCGTATTATTGAATGTAATATTGAGTGAATGTATTATTGAATGTATTTATATAGATTAGCTAATCTCCGAAAGTTCTTACCAATTGCTTTGACAAAATTTCAAAGCAATCGGCAAGAACTTTCGGAGATTTAAGATTGAATAACGAACATTTACATTTTTATTTGTAAATATTAGCTGCAACCCGCACGCGTTGTCATGGCAAGTTCATAATAGTTAGTTTATAACATATATATCCCTTCACTATTTCACTGATTTAATGATCAAAAGCGCTTATTTGGGAAATAAATTTAAATCTGCAATCGCCTGAATTAAGGATCATAAAAACTAAAGATTAATCTTAAAAGTTATTAGCTTTTCTTCAGGACAATCAAGAAAAGAGAACTATTGGATGATGAATTTTCTGGGTAACTGAGTTGATGTTTTTGGTTTTTCTTATTAATATTTTTTTATAATTATCAGTTTCACCGATTTCTGAAATCTAAAAAATATGCATATCTGAAATATTGATAGAGATTAGATTTTTGAATAAATAAAAATACTTTATCCAAGTGATTCTCTTGGAAAAGTTGGCGGTTACTTTCGGAGATTGATTTTTTTGTTTATCATTCAGTTTTTTTTCCCGCAATTGTTCATTAATGTAAATTCTCAATTTGAGTACTCTAATCCAGCGGTGGAAAGCACCGAGAACTATGAATACTATAATATGCTAAGATTTTAGAAACATTCATCTTTCTCCTTTTAATAAATGAATATTTAATCTGATGGATGGAGAGAAACTTTTGTCGATGGGACAAAATGACTACACATTGAGACAGCAGCAGTTTCACTGTTTAGCGCGAGTTTTTAAATCTTTCTAAAATTCCTTCGGGTTCGTCGCTGCTCGTTTGTGATCTGAAGGTGAACGATGGATTCTTTGGAAAGTGGTGGTAGTGCTGGAGGAGATGCCGACGTATTAGTGAATGAGGATGAAAACAAATATTTGGATCAAATTAGATATATTTTGAAAAATGGCGTAAAAATCGACGACCGAACGGGTGTCGGAACAATTTCCGTGTTTGGAATGCATTCCGCTTATTCACTTCGAGATGGTGAGAAGTTTCTTCATGCGAAGGTCAAGTATTTTTCACAGTAAGATTAAATATATCATTTCTAGCGAATTTGTATAAGATTTGTGATTTCTCTGGGATAGTTCTTGATTTAGATCATGATATAGCTGGAATAGTGGTGCTTGGTAATGACCGTGATGTAAAAGAAGGGATATTGTAGTAAGATGCAGTGGTAATGTTGTGCAGATACCTGTAGGAGAGAATCATTTCGATGGGTCATTGGTCGTAAATGCGGTGGGCCATTCTATAGACAAAAGCGGAAAGACTAGAGCCAAGAGTAGAATGGACAAGCTTGTGAAGTCCCTTGTTCTACAATCTTGATAACTAAACTATTATGCATATGAATGGTTGCAAAATCACAAGAATCTAGCAGCCATATTATTTCTTGATAAACAGAATTAGTTGTAACCGTCCTTTATTAGGAATAATTCATTGTTTATGCGCACATACTCAGCCTGAGAAATTGGTATATTAGTTTTAAATAAGGAGCTTAACTTAAAATATACAGAAAAGTTGGAAATTTTTATAGTAAAATTAAGATTTGCTCCTTAAAAATCTGTAATAACTAAACTTGGATCTTAACCACCTTTCTGCCATATAACTGAAGTACTCCTCATATTGAATACGTTACATTAGTTCATGCGCTATGCCAACTGTACAGCATTTAATAATTCATAGTATAATTTGGGACAATACTATTTTCGGGATAATTCAAATTGAAAGCAATGGAACTTTGTACATTGAGACATTGATTCGTGCAATAATTTCTACACTTTTATAATTTTTTATAGGTGTCGTCCCAGTGTTGACAACCAAACGTGTCTTTTGGAAAGGCGTTGTTGAAGAATTGTTATGGTTCATTCGAGGAGATACAAATTCAAAGCATTTATCTGATAAAGGTGTCAAAATTTGGGATGCCAATGGATCTCGCCAATTTCTCGACCAGCTTGGCTTCAGTGATCGAGCTGAAGGTGATCTAGGACCTGTTTACGGCTTCCAGGTGAAGCTTGAATTCCTGTATCAATTAAATATTTAGTATTTAAAGATAGAGTTTATTATGTACTGTAAAACAAAGAACAATAGTCAAATATTAGATCTTGCATATTTTCAAATATTAGATCTCTTGGCTTTTTATCTATTTTTTTTTCTTTACCAACATTTTGTTATAGTAATTTCCCATTTCGTTATCGTTTCTTCCATGATTTTTAAACTCTAGTAAGGAAGTAATTTAATAGTGGCGACACTGTGGTGCGGAGTATCGAGGCATGGATGTTGACTACACCAATCAAGGTATCGACCAATTATCTGAAATCATTGATCTGATCAAAAATGAACCGAACAGTCGTCGTATTATACTTAATGCCTGGAATGTTAAAGGTGTCATTTTGATATTGTGGTTTTTCTTCTGAAAAACTTGTTTCCGGCTTTTTTTTTCCTTTTTTTTTTGCAAAAAAATGCTTCAAATTTGAAGTTTATGACTTTGCTGGCTTTAGATTTAAAATTAATGGCTTTGCCACCTTGTCATACGCTTGTTCAATTTGCGGTGCGTAATGGTGAACTTTCATGTCAATTATATCAACGTTCCGGAGACATGGTTTGTTTTTGTGTCATTTTATAATTTCTTGTAGTTTGATTAAACATTAAGTTGTTAATGTTTGAATTCTTATTTGCAGGGTTTGGGGGTGCCTTTTAATTTAGCGAGCTATGGACTTCTGACGCATATGATAGCACATGTTTGTGGTCTTAAGGTACGATCTTTTAATGTTTTTTCTTAGGTTGATATTGAATATTATTTCTAGATTCTTAACGAGTTTTTTTTTTTAGGCCGGTCATCTATATCATGTTTTGGGAGATGCTCATGTATATGTGAATCATGTTGACGCACTGCAAGAACAGGTTGATTTTGATTATTTTAGTTTTCTACCTTAAATCTTACTTCACTATTTCAACTAAATTTTTGATACCACATTTTGTAGCTCAAACGTCAACCGCGATCGTTTCCTACTGTTCGATTCATTGGAAATATCAAAACAATAGATGATTTCACTTATGAATCAATTATTCTTGAAAATTACCGACCGATGCCAATAATCAAAATGACAATGGCTGTATAAATCTCTTTCATGTCGTCTTCTAATTTTTATTATCAAAAATAACTGTCAAGGAAATCGTTTTAAATGAACTAAATTTCGATCTGCTTATCTGTTCCTTACAATTTGTCTCAAATAAGCGTTTTAGGATTGCTTTACATCCACTCATGATAGTTGAATGTATTCAGGTTGTTGGTTAATGTATACATAGATTTGAGTTATATACATAAATTTTGCGTGTGATAATATAATAATCAACTAATCGTTTTGGATTTTGATTAATCTTTTTAATCTTTTAATTTTTTTTTTCTTTTTTTTTTTTAGTGATAAATCTTTTAGTTAAATGAGCTTTCGTCCGTTTCTCATATAAGACATAAGTATGACTCCTTTTTATTCCTTAGCATTATTTTAGTACGGAATTGTATCTTTATAAAGTAAAAAAATCACTTTAATAATTGACTATTTAATTTCTCCGTTTATTCATTTGTTCATTTTAAAATTTCATCTTTAAAATTTTTCACTTTCCAGTCGTATTTTTTACTGTTTCATCGCTTATTATAGGCGTAAGAAAAAGTTCCAGGTCTTTTTCATATCACATTATTGACGTTCAAGTCAAATTTCAAAGATATTTCATCTTTAAAATTAAATCATGTATTCAGTATGCTTTTGTGTTTTTCTCTATCAGAAATAAAGTTGCTAAAATTAGTTATTTATTGTGTTTTTGAATCACTAAGTGGCCTTGTAAGTTTCAGTTAGAAAATTTAAAAGTTTCTCGATTAAGCAGGCAGTTTTGACTTGGCGGTAATGGGAAAATTCAAAGTTTTTTGTCTTCTGGAGGACCAAAAAAGATATTTGAGTATATCTGTTTCATTGTTAATCAGATTCATTTTTCCATAATTGTTTGTAGTAGTCTGTTGACTACTTTCTTAGTTTGGGACCTGAATTTTATGGTGGACTTTCCGACGAATTGGAAAAAATGATTTGTAGTGGCAGATATGACTTGCACTGCTTAATGATATTTTGGCATATGGAATTTTCCGGCGGAAGGTGAAAGTTTAATGATCTGAAATTTTTCGAAGAAGATTACTTCGCATGCTTTATTATCGGATATCTTCGACATTATCAAAATCATGTTTTAGTCATTTAGAAAAAAAGAAGTCACTGTGGGTTTTCACCGCTTGGATTGAATATTGCAGAAAAAAAAAATTGTATTTCTGAAATTTGAATAAACGTAGAAAATGAAGATAATATTTGAAATATTGAACAAGCAATCAATATATGTTTTATGGTTTAACTCGCTTCTAGACTGGTCGAGTGCATCTGTCCTGCGAAATGGGATCAATTGTGAAAGTTTGCGATGAAGACCCCACAGAAATAATATTTATTTATGATTGGCCAGTGCAGGTTCTTCAGCCGATCAATGGTTTCAATGTTTTTGGTGATACTGAAACATTCTGTACCAATTACCGCAGTGCCAATCATGAATGGTCAGATTTTTTCATATTTTTCCATACAATAATTCTGGCAAAGTTGCTAGTTACAAATGACATTCAAAATCTCATTTTGACCTGTAACTTTGCGTTGCATTACTCTATCTATAATTTTGTATCGGCACACTGCGGGCAAGTCCTTCAATGATTTCATTTTTGGTTTTTTTTTTTGATTCTTTTTTTTTTTCACCGAAGATTATCAAACTTCCTTCCAGGATGGTACATTTGTATAGGACCAATTTTGGTTTACCATCGAGACCTAGGATACATCTGTATTTAGAACAAAGCAGAGTGGCAACAACACATCCATCTCCTAAGGAATGCAAATTTTCGTTCAGACTGCTCGAGGATAATATTTACCGTGGTTTGTTTCACTGCATACTAAATTTTCGAGACATATTTTGTGGTATGAATTTTCTATTTTTTTATTTCTGCCTTATTTTAATGAAACTGAGAATAACTTGTAGTTCTCCTGGATTAAAAATCGATAATTTCAATATAATTTAGATATACTGATCATTTCAATATAATTTAGATCACTTTAATTTCATGATAAGATTGGTATTACATTAACTCATGTGGATTGGGTAAGCAGCTGCTACAGTTATATACTGATTTGTTACAGGGACGAAAAAAACTTAATCAAGGATCCCATGTCTTTAGTGATCTAACTAAATCCAAATTAAATTTGTAGACATTTGAAAATTCAGATATTATTAAGAATACTACTTCATCGGATTCGCAAAAAACTGCGTTTTTAAAGAGAAAAAGTGTGGTTAGAAACATGTCTGAAAAAGTGAGCTGTACACAAAGGGCAACTCGATCAATAAAATAACATTTGAAATTCGATTTTGCCAGCTGCTTTATTCTAACTACATTTTCCCGTAGGCAGTATAATTGCTGCTCGTTCTGTGACGACATTTTCATCAATGGACAGCTTTCGGGTGCCCAGAGATTCGCCGTTTGTGGATTCATTGACACAGTGTTTCACGGATCAATCTAACAGTGGTATCTAATACCTCCGCCGTTGAAAATTTTAAGAGGACTAGTTCCTTCGAAATAAGCAATTCCATCGTTGATGCCAATAGGCTATTTAGATTAGTTTAATTTGCAAATCTTTGCAGAAAATTATTTCGCTTCATTTCAATCTTAATTTTTGCGATTCTTCCAAGTTTTACTGATCAATATGCCATATTTCAGGAAAAACAATCATGATTACAGTTGATCTTTTGTTTAGTACAGAATCCTTTAACTTTGGTTTTAATAATTGGATGAGTATGGTTCCAGCCCCGCCTGCTGATACTACGAACGATTTTCGATTTAAAGTTCTCAACAGTGAGGACGCGTAAGTTATTGTCATTTTCATACTGAATATTGATAAAAAGATATTATTAATAGACCGAATGATACCTTTTCTTCATTCTAATAAATGGATTTATTGCATATGCAATCAGTATCAATAGATGTCTAAATAGAATCGATAATGAATGTGAAATGATAATGTTTGGAAATATTAAAATATCTCTTGTTGAAATAAATATATATATATATATATATATATGGTAAGGTAGAAAAGAAATTCTGCCTTGATACTTTTGCTATTTTCAAGCAAAGCTTTCAGTTATAAACAGTTTTCACTCTGGAATCTCGACTTAATGGTATACTATTTGTAGCGACTTTACCATACATTGTCGGGATGGTGATCTTAAAATATCTAAAAGTGCGTTATTCTTAAGTTCCGATTACTTTCGTTTTCTGTTCACTGCAAATGATGAAGGATTAATATCTAAAGAACAGTCAGTACCCGATTACAATCTGGAATCTGTTCGCAAGGTGTTCTTAACATTAAGAAAAATTAAAGCTATAAAAAAATGAAGACTAGAAATTATGTTTCACACAAAAAAATTGTCTCCATTTGTTCACAAATCTACATGCAATTTTAGAATTGTTGGAAATAAAAGGAAGAATTTTTTTATAATAATTTTTTAATTTCATGAAAAAAAAAAACGTATACATTTTTAGATATTAGTATTTATGATTACGGGTACATTTGAAATGCCAACTAATTTGACACCAGAACTGAGTAGAGAGCTAATTGATATAGCAATGCATTTCAAACCCCTGAATCGCGATGCGCTCAGAAATACTATTCATTGTGCCCTTTGTAAATTGCTATTGCAGGTGGATATTTTATTCTCTCACTTAGGAAATTTTGTTCTTCAATACTGAACAAACTCTTGAAACATCGGTTATTTAAATAATTTGCAATGAAGTGGAATTCTTGTGGCCTAATAAAAGTTTAAAAAGAAGTTAATTTTTGGTAGAGAAGTAAGGAATCGATTGGTATTATGAGTATTGTTCAGATAGTTTCAGGATTTTTCAGTCCTGGATAAGATTGTTCATTTTCTTGTATTTGCACACGAAATGAATCTATCACAGTTGAAAGTAATGTGCATGTCGATTATCGTTTATGAACATTACAGACGGTTCAAGCAGGAATATAATGAGGAAGTAATGCTTCCTATATTTGTTGAAATAATGAGTGAAAAGATGCTTTATGTTAAGAACAAGAAATGGTTAACTGTTGGTTCATGTTTTTAATTTAAAAGCATTTATTAGTACTTTCTCGATTTACCAGTAACTTTCGTTTTGTTTTTAATCAAGTTTAATTAATTATTCTTGAAAGATGCCTTAAATGGAAGTTTATATTTTTTGCAGTCACCGAACGCAGCTCGCCGAGAGCTTCATGAGCGTTTACGTCGTAGTGGCTTTCTTTTGACCGTTTCCCCATTATCGCGGATTGACTCAATTCGACGACAATCACTCAAATGTCGACGAATTTTTCGGTACGGAATGAAATCGAATCTAAATTCAATCGACATGCCTAGAAATTCGAGTGATACGATGTGGAATGATGTGGATTAATGTTATCTCTTTTATTTCATTTTTAAACGCTGTTCTTAGAGCATGTAAAAGTTATTATAATTGCATTTCTATAATAAATTAGAAGAGATCTGATAAAATTAAAAGTGAATAATGAATGATAAGGAAATTAATTTTCAGTAGAATACTCATGACATTGCATTATTGATTTTATTGCTCTGATATTATATTTCTCAGTTATATATAGTAGATTAGTAAATAGGATAAAAAGATAAAGATAGAATTTTACGAACTAAGTGAGCTTAAAATAAATTTCTGAAACTCTTTTATATGATATAGGACAGTAAGCTCTCAAGAAATCTTCGAAAAACTTTTTTTCAAAGGATCTTCCTCATCTATTAAGTCCTCTCTTTGCACTTTATGAAGTCATCACCTCACAAGATGCAAGTGAAGTCTTAAAATAAGAGTGCAGAAAGAAAACTAAAGAAATACTACAATGGAAAGAATATTTTAGGAAGGTTAGAAAATAGATGAAAAAGTCAAAACTTAGAGAAAAAAAAATGAATCCATGACAAATCGATAACATCCCTGGAATGTGGAGAAAGAATAAAATAAAAAAGGAGAAAAAATCGCGAAAAGGATTTATGAAATGTTTGAGAAAAGAAGAACAGTGTCAAAGAAAGATGTCGTGAATATGAGTGTAAATATCAAGTTTTTTAATTTGGTAACACTGAGTCCATCGCTTTCTTCAAATTATTGGTCCAACTCATAATTCTCTTGAGATCGTGTGATTACATTCTAAATATATTTGAGATTTCTGACATGGCACTGAATTTTTTGTTCATGTGAATGGACACTTATTTCAAGATATTGTGATCATTTCAAAACTTTAAGGCATATTAAACTCACTGGGAAATTTGAGAATTAATTATCGCTTTCATTTCATACATGTCAGATAATTCAGCTCTAGCAGCGCAAATTGATAGTGAAGTTTTTACTCAGCAATCTGAGAGCTTTATTTTTAATTTGATTACCTAACCTAACTTTTTTTTTGCAAGAATAATTAGATCTTCGGAATGAAGTTTTTAGAGCAATTTGTAGAAGGGATTTAAGATTTGTTCAGAAACATCCGAAAGAGATAAAAAGAAACAGGAGCAGATGTTATTTTGTTGTATTCGACATGATATGATCAGCGAATAGTACCTTCTGGAAGGATTATGGGGTCGATGAGTTCGTCCCATCCTCTATTTCTAATCGTTCCCGAATCCATCGTGCCACTCTCTGTTCTTTTTTATTGTCCTGTTCCCAATTTCGATTTCGGTGCCAGGTTGCGCATAGCAAAGTACATTTTTGGCGCATTTTTGATCAACAACATTCTACGCAACAGTGTGTTTCTTTTATCTTTTCTTTTTCCATTTCAGATTTTCTATTAGTTCGATTACTTCAGAATCTTACAAATTGTTTCCTTCATTCATCGCCTTTTTCGAGACTTTTCTTTCATTTTTTTTTTCTTTACATACAAATGCAATCGAATCGTGAAGTTAGGTTGAGTTCCATACTTCCCGGCCAAGGGTAGTACATCAACAAAGTCTAAATGCAGTTAAAAGGTAGTTGTTTAATGAATGCTCATCCATATTTTTGAAATCTGCAACCGTCTTCCCTCCGTCTATTCTCGCTATTATTCTTGGCATTTTTCATGTAACGCCTAAATTTTTAGATTTTTTTGACTTATTAATTGATTTCTTAACTTCATCATCTTTTCTAATTTTTTTTTCTATATCTGACTGTCTTGCGTGCATTATATATCAGCAGTTTATTGTGACTTTCCATGAATCGCCAGAACTGTGAGAATTTACTAAAAGTGATCCTCATGATACCCAATTTTTATTCAAAAATAAGAAGTATTTAAAGTTTTTGGATGAAAAAAATTTGGTCTTATTTTGACTTTCCAAGTGCTTCAAAATCTGCAAACGATGTGCCCAGAAATTGGTCATAACAAAGTGAATTTATTTAAAAATTTCGAATTTTGAGAGCTTCAAAAAAGAATCAGGACTTGGATTTATCAAAATTTAATGCAGCACTAATTCTGTATGGTTCTAACTTCTAGGGGTCTCATTTTTATTTCGTGTTCTTTGATGAATGTCCTACTAATCGTTCTGAATCTATGGCAAATTTCGTGATATTTCAATACATTAAAACATGGGTGAGATAAGGTATAGCATTCTAAATTATATTTTCTCAGTCAAAGCAGTAGTCAACATCATTGATGAAATGGCAGATCAGCGGACACATCATCAAAGAGTTTATGCCAACTTAGTGCTTGCATCATTTTTGTTCAGAAATGTGTAATTAATTTCGCATTCCATTTTAATTTGATTACTTCATCTCAAATTCATTATTTAATGGTTAAGGTAGGACATTTGAAAATTCTAATAAATTTAACTTAACAATTATGCATGAGTATTTATGGACAAATGCTTTTCATGACATAATTATTAATATCACTTCAGACATGATTAATTGTCAAAAATCAAATCGTTTTATCACGCTATCTGATTTTCTATCTTTGATGCAGTGTTAATCGGCTAATGCATTGACAAGTATAAGAACTAAAAAAATATTTGCCTGGAATGCTGAGATCTCCATTAGGTTCAAAAATCTATTTAGTAGAAATTTTGTTTAAAATTATGCAATTATTTTTTTATATGCATATTTATCTTTGAAAGTCAGTATAGACTACCAAACCAATTGCCCAAGTATCAAATGATTGTTTCAACTTCTTTTTCAATTGCTTTGGTATTTTAGGATTGTAAAAGAGGATTCCTTCCATTTAATTGATATATCAAATAATTTTTATCTCAATTTTATTTTCATTTCCATACCAAATTACAGAGTTAAATTAGAAATTATTTTATCTGTGACATTCATCCAAAATGGGTCACGATGGCTTTTTTTTTTTTTTTTTTTTTTTTTTTTTGAGGAATGCTTTCAGCTATAAGCAATTTCAATGAAATTCTCGCAAGTGCTAATGGATCTAACATGCTATTTCTTAATTTGCACAACATCACAATGCAAAATGTATGATAAAAGTGGCATAAAATTATGCGGTTTTGTCGAATCGCGGAAATAGATTAATACGATATATCTTTTTTGTCATTATGACAATTCATTTTTTACCATTTACATATTCCTTGATAGGCCCACATTGTGCTATTTTTTTCACATCATTTTTATTATTATTATTATTTTTTTAAAGAGGGTTAAAATCTGATTATTTAGGTTTTAAATGACAAACAGGCCTTTATCTTTCTTCTTTGTAACATGACAAAAGTATTCGCAGTGACATGAATAATTTAGCTATAATCGCATCACAACAACATTATCAAATATATTGGAGAATTGATTTAATTTTTTCATTTCCACTGAAAAGGAAAGTTTTTCAAGTTTTCGATTTATTCGATTAAAATTTTTCTATTTACATGTATTTTTTCCAACCATCAGTAACCAAAATGTCTAGTTCTCATTCACCGGAATAATTAGAAAAACAACAGTGGAAATATAATTTGCTGTGGAATTACTTCTGCTATGGCTGGCACTTTCGAACTGAAATATGAGCAAGTTCACTTAAAACCACTAAAATTTTAAAATAATCTCCCTCTCACCTACCCATTTATTTAATAATGATATAATCATTGATCGCATTAACTTAATCATTCATTGTATTAATTTAATAATAATATTATAATTAATCCAGTCCTTTTCTTTTTTCTATTTACTTCAAAAAGAACAAAATTAACAAATTTTTCCAAATTCATGAAGAAAGGTTCTAAGTTAACGCCTGCGTAGACAATCAATGTCATCGAATGCTTAGAGCTAATAAATTTCAAGCTTTTCTGAGGGATTAAGGGTTTGGAATTGATTTAATGCTCAGCTGGGGCATATTTTTTTGTGAATTGGAGTTAGTTTGAAGATAATAGACATAGTTCAGTAAAAGAAATAACTACAATTAGTATTTTGCAACAATTTTATTCATTCAAAATGCATTATTAGAAATCAAAATTGATATCAACTATGTGTAAGATGAAAACCGTTGTTTTTTCTCGAACATACTCTGTTTTCCAAACATTTGGCCGACAATACTTTCTAATTCTCGAAAAAAACTGCCCTTATTGACATTCTTCACGAAATTTTGCAACAAAGTTGAATGAAATCATATGACAAAATAAGGAAATAGATTTAAACAATGATAAAAGTTACTTGAAAAGAAAATTATTTATACAGGATATATTATTTATGGAAATGGAACAAATCTCTGTTGGTTTAATATAGTTAGAAGAAGTTAGCTAAACCACTTCCTAAATTGTAGACGAATTGGAAAAAATTAAAAAACTCAAAACAATATCAATTTTTCTATATCTATTTGCAGTAGCAACAATTTCTTTCGTTCTGCAGCAACAATTTCTAACATTTTCAAATATATGAATTAAGAAATATTACTGTAAATAGGCTACAATAATGTTGCAAGTTTTCAGAATTATACACTCCATCCATTGATAGATATAAATTAGAATTTTGAAGTACTCCAAGTTTGTGGGAACTGTATATGTCTCTTTACCAGTTTGTAGCTATAGAAAAATTTAAATGAACACGAAGAGCATGATATGGTGGAGTTCAATACCAGAAATGTTTGGATCATCCTCTTACATATCAATGAATTTAACTAGCAATAGAATGTATTGCTAGAATTTTTTTTCTTTGCAAGCCTTTTTTTTTTTTTTTGAAAGAAAATGATACACTGGATAGTCCAAATAATTCAGTTTGTTTCGGTTCTTCGCAATCGACAGAAATAGTATATTGTATAAAGCAGACTAATAGATTAACCAAAAACTTCAAATTCAAAAAATGCTGTGAAGATTTTTTGAATTAATGAATATATATCAATATCTCATAAGAAAAACCATACATCAATTCAGTTGCCTTCCTTAATGATGTGCGATAGTTTTTTTTTTTTTTCTTAAATATTTGCAAATCAAATTATTTTTTGCTCCGTAACATCAATACATCAATTTAAGTAATACCACTATTAGGACTCAAAAGAACTGCAGTCGTTTCATCCATTTCATTTTTAAATTTGCTTCTTTTGAATTTTAAATCATTTACTGGAAGATTGTTGATCAGAGATTACTTGCCTTTGAATTTTGATATTTTTGAAAAACAACTTGAAATTAGCGCATTAAGTCCTTTTTCTGTAATCCGAATTTGAGTGATCATTTTTACTGATTGTGCCATCACTTGACAAAAAAAGAACAGGACGGCATTTTAGAATTTTCAAAGAGCATAATTTAAAAGCATAATTTGCAACTCTGTAAACTAATAGTATAAATTGTCAGTATCATACTTATTCCAGTATTATTTGCAGTTCATGAAATTGGTTTTAAAAAAAAGCTTGATAGTGAGATGACTGACATTGGAAGCTGTTATCTTGATAATAACCGATTTCGTATGGCTCGAGATGATATTGCCTTTAAGTTGTTCCAAAATATCAATAAAAATTTTTTTCAGATGGAATCTGTTTGAGTTAGAATTGAAAATGTTGGTATTTCACATTTTGTCCTCCATTATAGTTTATTTACACCTTCATTCAAGCTTTATTCAGCAAATGAAAAAATCATATTTCAGTATAAGGAAATTATAATTTAAATTTTTATAAAAAAAATCTCCGAAAAATTGTTTCCAAAACAGCACATAACATAATCTTAAACTGTTTAGGATTTTGAGAAAATTCAAGTTTCTAGCAGAAGAATCTGAAAAGTTTTTCAATAAAGAACTTAATTATTTACACAAAAAGTGCATATTTTAGAACATATTGTTGCCTTCAGTGCCCAGTGATATCTGTCGCCATCATTTTCGTATGTCAATCATACTCATCGAAATCATTTGAGGTAATCTGTTTATTTTTAATTGACTATCAAAAATAAGTCGAATTTGGGAGATAGTTTTATATTATGAGTATAAGTATAAAGATACCGAGAAAAGTGGAGAAATAAAGATACCGAGAAAGGCGGAGAAATAAATTTTAGGCAATGCTTCTTTTCCTCAATAAAGAGCTAAGAATTAGATTTGAAGGTTCTTAGACATTCTAATATTTTCTGGTCTAATTGACTTGGATTACTTTTACAAAAAAAAAAAAAAAAAAAAAAAAATTATTTGACATGAAATAAGGGAATTGAATTTTCAGCACAGGAATATATACATACATGATATTAACGCATTTCAACGAAGTTTTTAAAAATTTCGATATAAAAAATAAATTTATCAAGTGTAACTGATATGTGACAAAACTCAGTACTTTAGCAGCAATATTCAAAAAACAAAATATGACTTCGCCTACAAAATAATTTCAGCAACTGCACAATTACTGCAGTAACATCATTCGAATGTTAATATTTTCCAAGTTTCGTTATTAATTAAGGTTAAAACTATTAATAATATCATCTAGTTAACGCAAGAATAATTGTTAAGTTGAATTTCTTCTATTTCGTAGGAATTTCATGAAATCACAGTAAGAATGACTTTCAACTCGGTGTGGAACTTATTTATATAAATATCTATATAAATAAAAATGTAAATGTTGTTCATTTGTACAAAACGTTTCAGTTTCTTCATCGATTGATTTGAAATTTCCATACAACACTGCTTTCGAATAGGTACGTATTTGTATATAGGTAAGATGGATGTTTAAGAATTTTCGGAGACTTTAGATTTTTAATAAACGAACATTGACATTTTTATTTATATAGACTAGCTGGATTCTGCCACGCTTCACTTAGCAAAGAATTCTTACTGAGATGTACTCCTTCTAACCCTGGAGTTCGAATTAAAGTTTTTTATTTGCATAACTCACTCAGCATTATTTCTTTAAGAATAGAACTTTTTATGCGTTGTTTCTGAGTATTTTCAAATTAAGCAGTACTAAAAGAAAGAGTCTAATGGTTTTTCTTTCTTTATTAAACTTTTCATTTCAGTTTCCTGTATTAATTTGCGATATGTAGACTTCATTCATCTTTTATTTTATGTATCAAACTTTTCAGACTGAAATTTCCATCAGAATCTCACACAAAAACATATATATGAAAGTAAAGTGAAAGAGTCAAGAACATTGACAAAGATGCATTACTTGATAATTACTAAATATTTTATTACTATTGGTAGGCAGAGTAGAATATCGTTTCGAGAAATCGATATAATTCAAAACAAAAAAAAAAAAAAAAAAAAGAGAGATGATTGTCTTGATTAATCAGAAGTGAAAGAATGTTTCGTTTAACGTCAATTTCTCTCTATCATATGAATTTATCAAATGAAGCGAAATATAACGATCACAAGTAAAA
This sequence comes from Onchocerca flexuosa, assembly GCA_002249935.1. Lineage (NCBI taxonomy): Eukaryota > Metazoa > Nematoda > Chromadorea > Rhabditida > Onchocercidae > Onchocerca > Onchocerca flexuosa. The sequence continues at coordinate 37,114 of KZ269983.1, read as the reverse complement.
AAAAAAGTTATGAAATGAATTTAAATTTGAAATGAAAACGTCATAAAATAGAAATCTATTATGCTACTTATAAATTTTTAAACAACGACTACTTTTAAATTGTTAAATGAATTGCTAAATTGTTAAACAACATACTATGATCGCAAACTATTTGCTCATTGGTACTGCATCATTTTAAAAACTAACTCAGTATGAGGTTCTTCTTGGCTCGAATACATTTTTCAACAAAATGCAACATCAATCTGAATTGAAAGATTGCTTGTGAAAGCAGTTCAGTAGATATGATAGTAGTTTTTTCGTGATGGTCAATAGGCAACAATGATAATTGTCATTTGTCATTCTTGTTTTTGACGATTTCTTTCTCATTGAGACAGAATGTCTGAATCGTATCAATTTAGAATGAATGTAATGATCTTGAGTCAAAAGTTCACAACTTGCTTTGACAAATATTTTTGTGTATTTAAGTCAAAGATGCATTCTTCTTGCAGATACAGTGTAAACAGAGAAATTTAGAACATGTTGCAAAGATAAACTATGAAACATGGTAATGCTTTCAGGAACCAGATTTTGGGCAGTCTTTGATCGTTTAGAGTACCACAAATGACATATAATACCAATATGATGTACAGTATGACAATATATCATTCAAGATTTCTCGGATAATTCACTATTTGTTTTGGGATATTAGTGTTCGATGAGGATAGATGACTCCCTTTATAGGTATCGCTTCTCACAATAAACTTGGATTTCACTATTACTGCAAACTATAAAATTCAGTTGATATAAAACATTTTGCCTCACAATCACTTACCAGCGTTAACAGAGATGATTACAAATAATACTATTTCGATAATTATTAACACAGTTTGGCTCAGTTTAGATCAAGTATGCAACAAATATAGCCATAGCCCAAAGTCATCTTTCTGGCTCACTTCTTACTTTTCTACGACATTGGATCAGTCGAAATATCACATTTCCTGAATGCTCTTCTCAGCTACCAGATTAGATATTGCAATCGAGGGTTTTGGAAAATGTAGCACATACTTGCTGAAGAGTGGCTCATTGATCAATTTGTTGTTTGTTAAAATTTCAGATTTAGAAGTATTTGTGGCATTGATAAATACGTAGAAAAAAGCTGAAAGAATAGGAAGAGAGGAGAAGAGTAAACATCAAGGTGCGAATCTGATGATCGTGGCGGCAAGAGAATTGGAAAGAAGTCGAGATTAGTCTCGGATGGCTGATGATGTGCAGGATGTATGCATTGCAGGAATCAGTCCGTCCCTGGACTTGCAGAGTCTGTCTGCTGCACGTGATTATGCAAGAAAGCTGCAGTCAGTGGGAGAGTTCAGAGCAGTAGCAAGACACACAAGTGCTAAGTGGACCACAGTATGATTGACATCTCTCTAGACTAGACGATGGAACGAACGGCTAGCAAACTGGAAAGTTCAATTTTGAATCAAACATTACGGATGGCTGTTTCCTCTCCTCTTCCCCAACACATAGATGCATGTCGGGAGTGCAGAAAGTGCATGCAAAGAATGTGTACTTCATAGGAGAAGAACGAAGCAGATAGCACTTGAACGAAAAAATTTCTGCACAAGTCTATGTGTGTTTTTCGTCTACGAGCCATCCGATGTCGTGCGGCCCCCCGGCATTATGAAGTCTGGGGGGCCGCCATCCCTATCCATCCATCCATCCGTCCATGTATTCTCTCTTTACTGCATAACAAACGTTGTATAGGAAAAGTGTACAACCAATCCCTATCTCCCAATGGTTTGTGTGCACAGTGACAGCATCCATTCAGCCAATACTTCCTATCCTCTCTACGTATGCTGATTGCAAGATTGAGAGTAATGGCAGACAGTATGTGGCGATGGAGAAAGAGTGAGAAAACAGATGGGAAATTGAGGAGGGTGGCACTTATCAGCTCGCCACCGTAGTTTTTATGCATGCACTCGAGCTCGTATTCTTCGCGCTGAGTGTCGCGGCTATATAAATGCGTTTGGAATAGCAAGGGAATGCAAATGCAATGAGTGCATCGTTCATAACTGTGTTTCCTCCACTTGCTACGGACATGCCGCACGCACGCACGCACGCGCGCACTCAAGTACATGAAGGCGAATGTATGTTGAAGTGATGAGCTAAGTGAATTGTTCATTTACCTCTTCCTGAAACGACGAGATGAGACGGTTCTAAGGGAATGCTTCGGACAAGACTTCAGGATGTCTTATCATTTATCTCATTATCATTGTCACCATTACGTTATCATTGTCACTCTTATCTTCTCGTCATCACTATCAGCTTCTCGTTATCATCCATGAAATTACTTGCTGGATTTGCTGAAACTCGAAAAGTGCACACTGACTTTTCTTAATTATCTTTGCTATCAAATTAATCTAACATTAAATTCAAACATCATGAATAAATATAATTTTTTTTCTATGCAATGCATCCTGTTAGACCAATTCCTGTATAGAAAAGGTCTTAGACACATCTACATATCTAGTCACGCGATGGTAAACGATGATAGTACGTGATACGTGATGATAAGCTGAGTCTTTCAAGGAGTACATCACTGTAATATATTTATACGAAATCTAAATGGTCTTCTCTTCTATTATCTCGTCACATCAGTATTACTCAATCCTTTTTTCAACGACATTTTCATTTTTTTTATTCAATACAAATTTCTTTTCTAGTAGTCATACAAAGCATTCTCTTCTACATCATCTCTTTTGTTCCAGCATCAAACATAACTGCCATGATTGCCAGGTTCCAAAGTTCTATAATTTTCTTTCGAAATTTTCTTCCAAAAAAAAAAAAAAGATACAGTGATATTCACTGAATGCATATTTCGCTTAACTTGTCGACAATCCCTCAGTATCACTCAAATACTACTTCTTGGATTTTTTAAAAGGTTACAACCAAATGCAATTTTCTGTAACTCCTGATATAAGTGGAATCAGTAAAAAATTTCTGGTAATATTACTTAATATTTAAACATGCCCGAAAAAGTGAGCGAGAACTTCGCTAACATTCCCCACTTGCAACTAATTTCCATAAAACTTGCTAATAGAGCAGTTAGTGGTATAATCTTGTCATATATTGCTCAGAGGTTGAATGTCATTAGCTATTATAAGCTATTTCCTGATAAGATCTGATATCGAGCAGTGTCATTAAATTGTTTACAGAAATTCAAATGATATAACAATCACTGAACGATGTCATCAACAGTTTCAGAATGAAATATAGTTTGAGATGTGGAAAACATTTTTGTACTACGTATTATGATATAAAATACTTGACAAAATGACGAAAAATGTAACTCATTATGTTAGTCATTCCAAAAAGGTCAGCAAATTAGATGATATAATTTCATCTTTCCATTATCTAAATAATAAAAGAAGGCTAAAAGACGATGAATAAGTAACAAGAGAATGCGAAATTGCTGTATTTAAATAAGCGACTTTTTTCATTATTTCCAAAACGGCTTGCAGCTCTTTTTGCGATTGCGTTGCAATAAGTGCATTGAGTATTTCGAAGAATTCTTTGGTATTTTATTCTGTTTTTATAATTATTTGAATTTCCTTTTTTGACAAAATTCGCTAAAATCAATTTCAATTTTTTATATTACTTTTTTACTCAACTCTCCTACCTGTAGATGCTAACATAAAATGTAACAATTTTCAGCATCGTTTATGCACTGAAATATGAAACAATGCTGGCAGCAAAAATAAATCTTCTTCTTGATCTTGACATTGGCAGCTCTGTAACTGTTATCAAAGATTATTCCGTTTATAACAGAGAAGAGAGCAATCTTGTTCAAGGTGAAGTTTATAAATGCTGAGAAATGGAATCTGAATGGAAAGTTTACAAATAGAAAAAGTTGCCGCTTCTTTTGCGAAAGTACTATTGTTCCGAGGAAAGCAATAGGAATATTTTATACATTTTTCTATAAATTTTGTTCAGCATAATTTCCGCGAAGAAATTGCAGAAAATTATATCATATTCAGAGATTACAATTGTAAAGGGTTAACCATTGTTTTTAAAAGATAATTTAAGTTTTCATTGAAATCACATTTCTTTCTGACAGCGATAAGTTTTGGCCCAATGATAGAAAAGAATTTTGCAGAATCAATGATCTAATTAGTTTTCGAAATGAAGTTGAGGCTGTCTACAGTAAGATAGTCAGAATAATGCTTGATTAAAGACTTTATAGAGTTTTCTTTCTTCATTAGTGCAATAATGAGTCACAGTAGAATTTTTTAAAACTTCATATAGAAAAATAAAAATCTTGAACCGGAAACTAATATTCAGGGAATTGAAAACTAATGGTATTATTTCGCTTAGTGAATCATCTAAGAAGAGTTTTTGAAGAAACAATTCATAATAGATTGGAATTGAGTCTTTCAACAAAGCTGATCTTCAATAAAATAATAGCTAATTATGAAGCGAGATCTAAATGTAAATCATCTATTACTTTTAAAATCTAACTTAGTAAAGTTTATTTTTCAGTTTTCAATAGCTGTTTGGTCGGATACATTCTTAATCAAAAGATTTCAGTTCGTCATGCATAAAGTAACGGTGGGTTGCATCAACAAAGTAATTTTTTCAAATTTAAAATTGAAATGATGGATTGTTTGCTGTAACTTAAAAAAAGTTTATAAGTTAAATTGTTATTTAGAATAAAATTCGACACTTAAGCTATAAATAGAAAGGGAAAAAATGAAATATAGTGCTTTGTGAGTTCCGATAATGTATCAATCTTTTGACTGCGCGAACATGGATGATTCTCTGTCAGTTCAATGATCATCCATAAAAGCATGCATGTTTCTACTTGAAAATATTTTTGACCCAAACTTTTCTTTCATTGCACCAGTTAAGAAATAATTGTAAGCGATCGATTACATTGAATATTGATGAATTTCCTGATTGATTGTTATCGATAGAGAAAAAGACTGAAACGGAATGATTAGCCATGTTTAACCTTTGACAGGAAAGTTTATCGTTTATTTAAAATTCCAAGGGATCTTCTTATTCCAGTGTTATCACTGATTGATTTTATTATGCCCTTAGACTCAAAAGTCCTTTCTCTCTCGTTTTGTTAATATTTAACGAAGATGAGCAACAGGGCAAATATGTGGGTGTGAAGCGAGACTGGCGTGGCTTGAGAAAACAGACAGCAATAATTGATTATACCCAGACCGATTGATTGTCGCCACATTTTAGCAATTTCTGTCCCTTTTTTCTGTTCCCTTTGAAACTTAAACAGCAGTCGTTGAAAACTTGTGAACTTGTTGACCTTTTTACGACGATCAATGCATCCAAATCGTCCGATTCCATCACGGCTCTCTGTCGTTCCAACTTTTTGATCTATATGATCGATATTACTGAGAAGCAGTCGCAAGAGAGTACAAAATGCAAACTTTTTTACTTTTTCAACTCATCTATCTTCTTTTGCTTCTATACTTTTAGTTTTGCCTACATACTCTTCCCATGGCCCGCTCATCATTTGTTTTCTTTCTAGGCTTTTTATTGCTTTTTTCAGCCCAAGAAGAGAGAAATTTGAAATAAAATTATCATCAGTATTCAAGAACTCGTAAATTTTTTATCTGAAATGCAAGACAGATATTCAAGTCGATGAGAAATTCAGTAATCAAATTAAATCTTGAGACGAAGAAATGGGAAAATAAATGTGAATAAAGTAGATACTTGAAGAAGAATAATCATAATTTATATGATTATCAATCATATTATTCAAAATGACTTAGTTATTAATAATTATTTAGAAAGATATGATGAAATTATATCCGACAAAATTTTATTAAGACGTCATATTTGCCTATTACATTTAATGTTTCTCTTAAATGTAGCTTCTTTTTGTGGATCGTATAACATTCAAAACTACATATACATAATTATATAGTTTTCAGTTTTTTATATTTTTAATTAATTACTGACTTGAATATAGTCCTTTTCACAATATTACAGTATTTTTGAATTTACATGATAACATCGAAGAGGGGAGAGTGGAGTCTTGATGATTGTCCACAACTATGTTGATAGATTGATACAACAACTTTGTTGAAGTTATTCTAATCATTCAAATCCTTCTTGCATTCTGTGAGTAAAATCTTGAATGAGGGGTACTTAAATAAAGATAAAATTAGTGATGTTAATACAATGTGAAATTCGACTTGTCCTTTAATTATTAGCGTAGATCGTAAAAATCAAACTTTTGAGTTCAAGAAAACTAAAAAATATTGAGACATGGCATGCTAAAAATTACCTATCAATACAATAAATTAATGTTTTATGGAATTTAAGAGAAGCACATATGATATGCACTAAAGATTCATTCTAATTAGAGATTTCTTTTGATTCGTAAAACCAAATTATAATAAATAATGATGTGATGAAACATTTTTTGTGGTTGCTTAACATATTCTTTCAAATGTGCGAAATATTTTAAATGAAAATTTTAGAAAATTTGAAGTGTGAGGATGTCATCTTTCGTTTAATTTGCTTGGTTTGTTTGATTTCAATTACCATCAGTTTTTCCAAATATAATTTACAGGTGCTGCATAAGTCGTAATTATATTGGAAGATTTCGTTGCGAAAGACGAAAGGTACCAATTTTGTTTATCTTGACATTTATATGGACGAGCAGGCTGTCGAGCGCTTCGATTTGATGTAATCGTGCTTGGGCGTATCCATCAAAGTAAATGTTTCTTTTTCATTTTTTCAAAGCAATTTCATTCCCGATGAGGTGACGAATGAGATGATCCGACAGTTCTGAGCAGATTATTGACAATCCAAATGGTTAAGGACATGTCTATCGTCAGCCAACAACTATTAGATAAGTTATCAGTTAATGTTTAAGTAATAAATTGATATGGCATTTCAGATTGTATATATTGCGTATAATTCTTTGAATTTTAAAACGAATGGCTTTTCTAGAGAAATAATACGCAGAAAGGCTCTTCATTCCCAAGGAAAGGTTTTTTTTCCAGACAAGACTTGTGCGAAGATGATAGAGTCTCCTTCCTTTCAAGGGATCTTGGTAAATGTCCGCGTCTGCCTTACCTCCTTCCCCTCCCCCTCCATCCAACTCTATCCTATTATCAGGAAAGCAACCGTACACTGCTACCCTCAACCATCCTATCAACCAATCATTCAAGTGATTTATGTACATTTCGTTTATTCCCCCATCCACAGGGATATTTCATTTCAGTCTTTCTCCATTACATCTTTTTCCCTTCCTACCGATCCCTGCTCCGTCTATCGGTACATCGACCTCTCCTCTTCATATCTATTATTAAAACAGCAGTAGCAGCTCCCCTTTTCCTGCATTTTCCTTCGACTTGTCTGATGTTCATAGTTCTCGATGAACTCGACACCAACCTTCTTCACTTCCTTTTTTCCATCTGTACTTCTTCATTTATACCTCCAGAATGCTGCTTGTTCAAATGTAATTTGGTTCGAAGAAAATGAGATCTCGTTTCTGTCCCTAAACAAGTGCATCGATACCATACCCATCCCAACACCACTTCCTTTATAACATTGATACCCGTGGAAATGAGCAGAAGTTGGAGATGACAGGGAAGAGACATTGAGTCTGTATAAAATTGTCACGGCACATTCCGGGAAGTGCGGGGAGGAAAAAAAAAAGCCCTCCCTTTCCCACTCAGGCCGCTTCTTTTTATTCAATAATTTTGCCATTCTAATGATACAACGCGACACATCGATGAAAGTACTTCCTTTCAATACATACTATTATCCCTCCCCTTCTACGACACTTCAACCTTTCCTTTAATCTCAACCACCACCTTTCTTCCCGTCGGTTCACTTCGAAAAGCATAAAAATTCTGAATAGCAGAGGGAATGTGACATGACCTGAAATGTCATTTCTCTTCTGCCTGTATTGCTAATATGTCATCTCTCCTCTTCTGCCAATTTCTTCAATCAGATAGCCTCAGTTGCAACTATAAATGAACATTCCGCACAGTCTGAATCGTTAAAAAGAAGATGGATAAAATAATGATATTAAAGTAACACTTAGCTACACAAATGACAATCTTTAGTCTTAGGGTTGATCACTTTACCACAATTCATCATCTGAGGATATCACTGTCAATTTTTCACCATTTCTAAAGGAATAAGCAGATAAAGTACGATATGATGTTTTGACGAGATTCTCTAATAATTTAGAAACTTTTCCGAAATTCTTTGACAGTCGCTGGAATATTAGTTCTGAAAGGTGCAGTCAGGTTAGCATGATATGTTTGCAAGTCAAAAATAATCGTTTCGTTTCTTAGCACTTCAAATAGCCTTCATACTTTTGCTTCAATGTTTTCAGACAATTTCGCTGATTTCATCTTCCTTTTACATACACGCTAAAATGATTTAAATTAGCTTAATGCAACTGTAAATCTACATTTCTTTAAATGAATCAGATGCAATCAATAAATTCCCCCAAATTTTATTCATTTCGGTTTATAATGATGATATCATTCATATTTCAATTAAATTCTTATTAGAATTTAGAAACTTTTCCGAGATTCTCTGATTTTAACTTAGTGACTGTGAACTGTCTTTTATCATTTCGATTTTTTTAAATAACTGAAACTATATTTCTAGTCTACGGATTCGTTTTTGTTCAAAAATAACTATTGAACATGAAAAGTTAGTTTTTGGTATTATCTAATGTCCGATACTGTTTTTTTTTTCTTGTCGTGGTTCTCTCTGCTAGTTTTTTTATGATTTATGGACTACTTCAGGAACATGTCTTACTAAACAAATTAATTCTAATATGTTAATTCATCGATCAGATATTTCAGTTAAGTTGAGGAAAGGACATTATAGATTAACAGATTCTTCCATTGTGGAAGAGCAAATTATTTAAATAATTTTGAATTAATTTAAGTTCCTGTCGATATTGATAAATTAAGAACATTACCGCTTTTATTAATATGTTAATGTTGTTTTTATTACTTCAAATCTAGTCTAGACAATGTAAGTTAGATTAAAAATTGGCCTTGAGAATATTCAGGCTGTCAACAAGCATAAAAAAAAGCAAATGGATGAATCAAACTACTGCTCGAAGAAGTTGTCATTTAAGTCGGATGCATAAATCTTAAACGCTATGCTTCATCTACTATATTTTCGCAAGTACGAGGTCATGGTCATTATAAAAACTGAATAATTTTTTTTCGGATAGAAATAGCTGTTTATAAAATGAACAAATTTCTGACATTATGTTTTGTTTATTACATGTATGAGGTTCAGCATTTCGTCTTCGCTATTTGACCTTTCTTCAGATATATTCTGTTTCTATCAAAACTATCAAAACAATCAGTTTTTTCATTTCTTTCAAATTATTTTCTGTTTTTTCTCGTTTTATTTTCGGATTAGATAATAAGGAAAGAAAGCAACCTATGCCAATAGTAATAATCTGAGCTTTGTAGTTTTCTTCTTTTTTACTATTGAAATTCATCTGATCGAATCAACATGTTTTATATTTCAACACCGAAAACTGATTGGCATAGAATTATGATGAAACAATTTTGAAGGCTTCAAGTAAGCCATGTAATTAGATAATCTCTACCAGATACTTTACAAATAATAAGAAAAAGAATGAAATGAAAAATGAGAAGTATCTAAGCAACAAGCTAAATCGCTATTATTACTATTAGTTTTGAAATCTCTTTCGCTTTTTTTTAGAGCCAATACTTGATGTTATTTAATTTCTGGGAGATTCCGATAGAATAAAACTATTATTTTATATGTTAGGGTTTTAGAAGAGCCATCCGAAAATTACAATTTAACACGAGGAAAAAGGACTATCAAGGACAATCAACTTCAATTTATAAAAAAGGGCAATCAAACTTTGATTTATTTAGCACAGTTAGTCTTTTAAAGTGTGATAATTGAATCCAATTTATTGACAGATGAAATGAGCTGAGGATTGAAAACCTTAAGTAGCATCAAAAGATAAGATGTTCGATTTTAAGCTGATTTCAAAGTTCTTATTCATTACTAGTTTCATTTGGAAGATTTATAGCAATGAAAGTCCAAAGAGCACTGATGATCTTGAAGAAAACTGTATGAGAATAGTTAAATTTTCAATTTAAAATCGAGGGTAAAAATATAAGAAGTTATTAATTAAGCAATCAAAATGCAAAGAGTCAAGAAAGCTGCCAAAATTTACTGTCTATGGAACAGTTAATAATGATTGCAGTTAACGCATGCAATCAATGAGGAAGAATTAATACATCGAAATGTAATTTAAAATGAATTCAACGAATTAAAATTGTTCTTCAGCAATGCGCTGAGTGCAAAATGTCATGTTTAATTCGATAAAATGCAGAATGAATTGCTTCTTTTTTACATACTTCATCAGTGAGTCGTCTTTCTTCGGTTAATAAATTATTTCTTTTTGTCTTTTTCGATGTCAATGGGAAGTTACTTTGCTAACTAACTTTTTCTAAAAAATTCGGAAAGTAAGGACACATTATTTAGAATAAAAAGATAAAAATAGACAATTTAAAGTTTTTAGATTACTAATGTTGGGGAAAAAAATCCTGATCGATTTGTAATTTGGGTTTATAGACTGGTTGGATTGGAACTGCTTCTTGCTATTATGACTTTGCTAGGTCAGTAATAGGCTTTGTTGGGTAATACGATATTATACCCAATATCGCAGTATATAACAATAAACAGCAAATAATGCACGATAAATATAAAAGATACTAACATTCGTCTTCTGGTGAATTGTCGCTTATATTGTCGTTGAAATTGCTTTGATACTAAACTGGAATTGATTTACCACTGACGCTAATGTTGAAGGGATTGAGCTCGTTGAAGACTGTATGGACTGGTTTCTAGGCCTTATATATTTCTTCACGAATACGTTCAAATTTAATAGGGATTTTGAAAAGGACTACTCCATCTGTAGATACCAATGTTAAAAAGCCCGTTCGCATTGAAGCCACAAATGTTGCTGCTGCCTCCAAAGGCTCCGTTTTTATATTTGGATCATCCTTAGGTTTGATAATGAGTGTAGGTTCACACATTAGTCACACAAAAGATTGAATATAAGGACTAAGGATAAGATCGAGAATTTCCACGAACCTCAATTCTTGTAACATTCCTGACATTAATCTCTCAATACTTTACACGATGTCCGTAAGCTATCCCAGCAATTGGAAGAAGAGAAGAAAGTAAAGGCCTTTGTTCCCAAAATATGGATATGTGACCTCATTTTGTCTGGGAATATTAGAAATTTTTTCTATATAAACTGCTTGAGTTATTCTCGTTTTACCGATAACTAATAGTTTGCAAAAAAAATTCTATGTTTTCATTTCACCTTACCTTTTCAACTATTTTGTCCATTGATTATGGAAAATTTACACTGAATTATCTCTTATCACAATTAGCAAAAAAATTTTTGGAAATTTTATTTCTGAAGCATTCTGAAGCACATCCAACACAGGAGAAATGAAGCAAAAATCGACTAAACCAAATCAATATTGTATACTTAACATAAGCATTGCGAACACAACGAAAGGAACTGTATTCAATTAGCAAATATAATAATAATTAGTCGAAGGTGGATCTATCATGATTATATATTGCAGTTATGGCTTTGAAATTGTAGAGACTACTTATTATTCTTACTGGATCATTTTGCCAGTTTAGCTTGAATTTTTATTTCAGAATGGCTTTTTAGATAATCAGCATGTTCGAATTTTCCAATTTTGTTTTCGTGATAATCCAAGGTTCAAATTCATCAAATTTATTGGAAAAATTTCATTATTTGATTTTATTTGAATGTTCCTATTTGATCGTAATATTTTTTTGTTAAACTAATCTGTTCAAAAAAGGAATGAAGGACAAATCACAATAGTTATATAGAATAAGAAGTCACGTACTGTGTTCCCTTGATATGACGCGAGGAAAAAATTCCATTAATTCGTCGAGATCAAAGGATTGAGGACTGTATCCATTAGTTGAATCTCTTTACCATATTTTTTGCTCCATTATAATTATGCAAAGTTATTGGACGATACTAAGATCTTTTCTCTTTAGTCTTCTCTTCTGTGATGAATCAGAAGTACACTAGTCTGTAAAGTTTCATTATCTTTAGTTTAGAGAAAAAAATAGATGTACTGTAATGTTTTCAGGCTTTTCCACGTTCTTTTTGTAATATACAAAATCTTAAAATTTTTCAGAAATTATAAATGATAAATATAATAATTAAGGTTATCTGCAAATCATCATGTATAGAAGAGTTATTATTTGCAACCTTTAATTAAACATTTCAATGATAGTTATTGATTGTTATGAAATTTAATCCAACCTAAAAAAAAAAAATTACTGCTCTTCATTTTTTAAAAATAGAGACATTTTATTCTTATTCGTTGACTAAAAAAGGTGACGATCAGTATTTCAATTTCTTTTTCATCGAAAAATCAATCCCATTGGCTGAGATTAGGCTCTATTGAAAAAATTTTTTAAACAATAGGTTTACCTTTGCAATTTTTCATTCATCAAATTCTTCATTGCAAGATCGATCAGTATGAAAAATTCCAAACATAAATTTTTCCGGCTATTTGAGAGAAGTGCCAAAAACTATTTTACGTTACAAATGAAATTTATTGTTTCCTACATTTCGTATATTTTTTGAAGTCAGTTCGAAATTTTTTTCGCTGAATACATAGCTCATATAAAACTCGAATATCTTTTTATTGTCTTAGCAAAGGTATTTTCTAGCTTTTTAGTAATATTTGGATAGTTTTGTGTCATCAAGTTCAAATATCTATCTCATTTGCGTCTGAAGATTATTAATTTCTTATAATGGAAAATGAAGAATCGGCGATTTCCAGATGCAAATTAAATAAGTAGTGACCTTTCTTACCGCTGCCATAATGTGTAATTTTTTTTTCTTGAATGCAGATATTAAAAATTTAAAAAAAAAAAAAACATTAAAAAATGTTGAGAAAAATATGATTATTATACAAATTATATTCTTATTTTAACATAATTCTGTTTGTGTGAAAACATTCGATTAGATATTAAATACATTATAAATTTGGGGAAAATATCTTGGAGAAATTGAAGTCCACTTCTAGCGGTTTTATGCAAAGTTTGTACTTCAACACCGATAATAATTTATGCATTGGTATTTATCGGACAGAAATGTCAAACACATAAGAAAAGTATCAAATGAAAGATGACTCAATAAACAAATAGCTTATCAGGAACATTTATACAGAAATTTATACAGCACCAAAATAATAAGTAGAATAGACTGTGAGTCAATTATAAGGTAGTTGCTTTTCTTACATAGATGATAATTTAAGTCTTTAAGTGAGGCTGTCAGCCAGTTATTAGATGGCTAGAATTACCGTAGTTATTTAAACAGACTACACTCGAAAATTTCCCAAAGCCACGCCCTGAATGTATAAAAGATAACCTCCTTCCATTCATTGGTTCATACTTGTTCCACATCACAATATTGTTATTTTAGTCGTTTTATTACTTTTCATCTTTATCTTCCGAAATAATAATAGAATTTTCTTTATAATAAAGCAGATTAGAAAAATCAAACATTCATATCAACATCCATCAATATGACGATCTTCTCAATGGCATTAATTTGCTGTAGAATATCAGAATCAGCTCTATTCTGCTTCTGTTTTTCCGGATGTTTAAAGGTTGAAGAATCAGTCTGTTTAACGAATCCAATTAGTTGTAATTGATGAATTTTATTTCCTTGACATCAAGTGGAATATCATTCTGGCATATATCAAGATATTCGTGGCATAATGTGAACGTAACCAGCCATTGCTACTTTGCAGTAAAGATGAAGTATGCAATTGAAGTTCGTGTAAAAGGGTTTGAAATGCACGTGAAGAATATCAGTTAGTTTTGAGGAAACTTTCATAATGCTCCGAGACTTCAAAAAAGGCGGATCTCATTTGTGAAACCAAGTTAAAGCAACATTTGTCAGAACCGCATATCAAAATAATGTGAATGACAATGAAATCTGTGGAACAGCATTTTCAGTTAACCTTATTTCATATTCGATTGGACCCATGAATCTTATCCAGTTTTTAGCTGCATTGAGGTTGATGAGGTAGTTTATAAAGCTGCGAGAGTAGATTAAGCTCGCAGATTTTAAACTATCTCGACTGCCTTCATTGCATTCTTCTTTCACTCTTACATGTTCTTGAATTTATTCGAATTGCTATAGCTCATTTTTGCTTCGGTTTTTTTAAAGAATTTTGCTTGAATGGTTCATCTTTTAAAATTTTGATATTTTTAAATAATTCATTTTTTAAATAGTTCACTGAACAGAAGAGTTAAGACGATAAGGCAAATTAAAATCTAAGACTTAGCATAAGATTATTTAATGATTTCATAAATCTGAAGTTTGAAGAAAAACTTTTATTACATGCTTATGGGTAGAATTTTGAACCATATAGTTTTTGGCAGTTCATCAGCTCATTGTCATCATACAGTATGTAATTCCATCAATGTTCTGCAAAAATAATCTTGTAAAAAGGCATTGCCAATTATAAAAGGATATAATGCCGATGATTTTCAAGCTTGAATTATTCCAATTTAACATATCTGCTCGGAGTAACTATTTTCTGCAATTTCGAAAATGTTGTTATGTTGACATCCTATTGAACTTCTTCATAAAGCGTTTTACCATTCTTATAACATGCATAGTAGAATTCACCAAAAGTTGTAAAGTCCATTATCACAGCGCTGAAAAGATCACAAGTGAATCAATCAATCAATAGAAAAATTAAACTCAAGAAATGTATTTTTAATTGGATTAAATGAAAAGTATCTCTTATCTGATTTGTTGGTTATTTCTATGCTGCATCGCACTTAACATAATTTCAATGAATTATTAAAGCAATCAATTAAATGTTTCAGCAATAAATTTATTGTTATTTTGCTAAAAAATTTACATTGAATTGTAATGCCTATATATTTGAGCATTGTTTGTCAGAAAATTCACTGTTTTGATTTGTTAGGTTTTGAAAATGCTCTTACGACAAATTCGTGAGCAAACTTATGGAGAACTAATGACAACATTTCCAGTCGACTTTGTTCGTGCAACGAAAAAATACTTAAACGGGACGCTTCTTATTTTACTTGCCATCATGGTTCACAATTTAACTTTTTAAGTATACTGATCAAAAAAAAAAAAAAAAAAATAAAGTTCTAGTCGGTATATGAACATTTGTTATAAAAACTTTTACATCATTTACTCTAAATTACCTTTTTCTCCTCCCTCATTGATTATTCCATCATCTTTATTATTTCATTCTAAAGTGAATAATTTGTTGCACAACTGGTTACTTCCATGAAGTAATAATTCCATGAATGCAATATTATTTTTACTTAAGTATTTATGAAAATAAGCTTTGATTGCGTTAAAGTCCGAAAATTTTAATAGTTATTTTTTAATTATATAATGAATGCGCTTCATCCATGCTCCAGAATATATTATAAGATTATATCTGACTGAAGTTTCTGAAAACTTTGAGATTTGATAATATCAATCATGTACTAACAAAGAATTTGTTCACTGATGCAGACACAATTTCATTCACAGTGTCGACCTTTTTCTATTTGTCCTTCATCATACAATAAAAAATATAGTTTTGTGTATCCTTTGAATTCCCGAAATCATCTTTCCAAGGCCAGTGTTGCAGCGTAAAATTGTCTGCATATTTTTTTTTTTGCAAAACACCTCGAAAATTTCGATCAATATAACATGTTTGATAAAAAATTCTTCGGTTCAGTAAGCTTATATTTTTGCGCTTCCAACACATACAAATTCAAGTGGTTAGCAAACTTAGTTTGATTTACCAATTAAAATTTCTACTTTCAAATCCCATTTTTCGTGATTAAAACATTAGGTTATATTTCTGTAATGATTATCTGCAAGACAAGAAAAAATGCATTTTTTTTTAAAAGGTGTCGTTAATGATAGCACAATTAAAAAATACTGAACAAAGACAAATGATAGTGATCGAAAAAATTTGTCCCAAAGAGTTTCTGCTCTGCTTGTTGATCAAGGATGAAACTTTTGATGGCAGACAGTAAGTCCGATATATATTATTCAGAAAGAGCAAACGAATGATGTCATATTTTTACGAAATTATTAAAAGTAAATTGCTATTGCTCTCAGGGATTTAGTGCTCCGCACTCTTGTGCCAGAAAAATTTCCCGATTTTGTTATTGCTCAAATACTTCTGCAAACCGTTACAGGTTTTTTAGTATATATCACTAAAAAAATAAATTTTTTAGAAGCAAAAAAATTCAGAATTTGAAAGTACATGCTGTAATTTGTACTATATGCAAGTGGTGCAAGATTGTACCAGCATATTACATTAGCAAATTGCACGAATATATAAAAAAAAATTATTAAAGCTTAAATCTTGGCCAACTTCATTTTAAATTGTGAAATCAAAACAATCACTCAGTTAAAAGCAAAATCAATTTATTGGAAGGAAAGAATTTTCAGAGAAATCGTTTTTATGTAAAAAGCAAGTATCATTTGAAAAAGATAAAAAAATGGAAGTTAAGGATGGCAATCATGGTTGTCAGCGATTACTCGAGTTCAATGTCATGCAGTAGCGCTTCTACCATCTAATTATCAACAAATAATGTTAACAGCTCCATTCTTGACCGAATCATTAAGCAAAGTGGACAGTGCTGTTGGATACGACCGTGTATTGCTGATAGGACTTGGAGCACGTTCAATCGCCAATTATATTCATCATAATTTGTTTCGAGTAGGAAAACATTGTTTCATCCATATTCGAAAACAATGGATTTTTTTTAATATTATGACAATTTGAAGAATTCAGATCACAAACCTTCGTGATTTTAATAAATTCATCATCTAATACCTACTTTAATAAAAAACAATTCTTCAGGTAGAAATCGATGAGCTCATTTTCCCTGAAAAAGACCAATATCTAAACAAATTATGGTTAAGAAATCCAACTTGGAATCATCTAACCATCACCGACACACGTTAGTGATTTTATATCATAACATCCGAAAAATTAGTAATCTTTTACTGGCGCTAATATTTGATAGAACTGATTAGTTTTATTTCACTGCACGAGATTCTGCGTGTTCTGTCTTCCATGTAATGTTCGCTAATCTCTAAATAAGAAATATCAGGCTGCATATTTTATACTTTTTTGAAGTATATTTGATCAACAGTTGTTTAATGGCTAACGAAACTTTGTGGATTATGAAATCATTGACATTCAGGAAAACAAAAAAAGAATTATAAACTTTTAGCCAAATTTTATTTTTCAAAAATAAATATATTTCATTAACAGCATCCATTACCATTGGTACACGAAATGTATTTGAAATAATGAGCTTTATTTCATAGATTTAAGACGCTGTGATGTGTATCCTGCATCTAATGTGTCGTAAATCTTTTCCGCACAATATCAATTAATTAGGGACAGGAATAAAGTTATCGTGGTAGAAAAAAGATTTGAATGCTAAATTAAGTGAAGTTAATCGAAAATGTCTTTCAAAATTCTTAGATTTATTCAAAAATTCCAAAAAGTTCAGAAAGATTTTTAATTTTTTCTGCAGATGTAACATAAATATTTAATTTTTTTGATTTAAAAGAAAAATCCCGAATTTAGAGGCTTTTGAAAAATGCTTTTAATATTGACTTATCCATTAAGCTTTCTCAGCCATTATTGAAATATTTGGATGAAATTTAAAAAAAAAAAAAAAATCAATATAAACTGTTTGTGAAGATGAAGAAGAGTATAATGCAATATTTATCGATGCTTGTCTTAATGTTTTTTGTCCGCCAGTAAATATAATCGAAATAGCTGCAAAACTAAATAGAACTCTTAAAGAAAATGGTAAACTTTTTTCCATTTTGAAATTTCTTTAATCTCAAAGCTTAATATTTTATCTCTAATCAAATCTGCATTTATGATAAAAACTTTTGCTTTTATGAAAAGAGTTAACATGGAAAACTAGCATTATCACTATAAAATTTTTCTTCATAGAAAAATTGTAAGAAAAGATGCCAATAATCATAATATTTATCAAAAATAAAAATAGATTTAGTTGAATTGATGCCGAAAATTTAATTCACACTAAATGCTAAGTTTATCAAAATAACTGAAAATTCTGAAATTGAGAGGAAACTCAACAAGCAATAAAAAATAGAAGTTTAATATAAAGAAAAGCTTTCAGGTGTGCTTATTGTTAATGTGAATGCTCCAACAAAGAATTTATTGCATCGTACACTAAAAAGAGTAAGAAAACTCTTAATGTTTCTAAAAAATCCTCAGATATCTTAGTATATCAATGCTATACTGATTTAATAGTATTCAGTCTAGTTGAAAATTGAAATTATATTGATTTGATAATTGAAAGTTGAAATTATACTGATTTGATAATGTTCACTCCAATTGAAAAGTCTATTAGATTTCCGTATTAAGTGATAAATTTTGAGATTATAGATGTTTGAATGATAGATTTCAACCAACAACATTTTTGTCAAACATTATAATAACTACAAATATTTTTCGGTGAAGAAAATAGACATTTATCACCGCTCGAATTGCAGGTAAACGATAGTTTGTCAAAAGCATACGGTTGCTTCATGATAGCTAATCATAATAATCGTATTGCTTCCTTGAATAACATACTTATTTTTTGGAAAAAATTATCGGTAAATGGATGTCAAAAAATGATTAAATCATTCAAAATGAAGAGAAAATCTTTCTCTTTGTCCAATTTAAATGATAAATGATATGAAGTGTTTGAAATTGAATTTAAAATTGAATTTTAGTAAATATTTACATTGCTATTGTCATAACACTTTCATATAATACATCATTTTCAAGCTTTGCAATTGCGGTTAAGCTGCTTTAGATATTTAGCTCGATTGAGCATAGTTCTCTTCATATTGGTATACTAGATTAAATAATATAAGAAGATACGTTACCGGCTTATGCCATTTTCCAGATTGTATTACTTTATCATATTTATTCTGCCTTAACTTTATGTTCCTTCCTGAGTTCAATTCATTAGTTATTATTTTCTAAAATTCGTTCTTATTTCATATATTAGAACCAAATTAAAACCATCAAAAATTATTCAAAGTTTACTACTTCAAATTAAGATATTTTAAGCCAAAATTAATTGATAATTTTAGCTTATTTCATATTAAATTTTTCATATCCATCTAAAATTCGCAAAAAAAAAAAATTGTTCATTCGAATAATACAATGCAATAATTATTCTGATTCAATAAAGGAAGCATCGTTTGTCCAAATGAAATTGTTATCTCGAAAGAGTCGATAACATTTTTTTTTTTTTTTAAATATACTGAAACTTTGCAATAAACCAGAAATTCAGATTATAATAAAAAGCTTAAAATTCATCAAATATTTTAGGTTGTGATCTTTTGGTCCATATTACTTTTTACAGTACATACTTCTTTTTACAATACTCTTGCATGGTTATATATAGTTTTATTTTTTATGTATATGTTTATAATTTATACGTAGAATGAGAATTATACGCAACTGAAAATAGCATGAATATTTCATGTAGATTATAGGTTACAAGTAAGAAGATTAGATGAAATGACTGAAAGTTGTAGTTTCTATGGCACATCACTAAAGGTGTTTAAATTTGAAAATGATTTGGACAGTTATGAAATAATTTTCAAACCAGATCAAACAGAGTTCATATAAATGGTTGTGGCATTTTTGAAAGTATGACGCTTTCGATATTTAGACATTTTGTTCTGTTGTTGACAATTGAAAATTGATTGCTGCAGTAAACAACAATTTTTCTCAAATGCTCAATATTTGCTTAACCAGCAACGAGAAGAGGTCATTGGTGAATGGATCGCTTCTCTTTTGCTTCCATAAAAATTGAAAGGAATATTAATTTATATGAGCTACTTTAGAAAGCTTAGCGCTATATTGAGGACATCACGAGACATGGAAAAAAGAATTTTGAATCCTTCTAATGATATAAATAAAACTTCCACCTAAACATGTAATGCTTCCTTCCTTATCGCCATCGGAATTTAACACAGAACTTTTTTTTTCTATTTTAGAGAAAAAAAAACGAAAGAATAAATTTTAGATAAAATCAAACACAAACTTCAAATATATTTCATATCAATACAAAAGTTACGGCAGAACAAAAAGGATAATATTAGGCGCAAATCGCACGAAAATTGATAGTCTATACCATTTACAAAATTTCATACAATTTGGATGTTGCGTAACTTCAGTATTAAACACAAAAAATTATCCCGAAATACTTACCTGAAATATTTACAATATTTCCCAATGCATACACAACCACCAGAAGATTCCTTCTGATTAAAACCATGTGATAAATGCAAGGAAACAAACTACTGGACCTTATTTTAGAATAGATAGCTGCACTAGTGACAAATTTATATGTTTAGCCATGAATTCTGAGCTGAAACTTTAATTCTCGCGAAGTCTTCATTGCAGTTATCTCATTTCATCGCTGTCACCCAAAAAGTGACAAAAAGTGAACCAGAAATTCCGCAGCGACTCAGTCAAAATAATTCAAAGCTGAACATTGTTACCTATAGCGAACGCTACTGCGATGAGACCAGTTTTAATTGTGGGTTGGAATTTTGACGGATAAGGTGATTTCGGGTCATTTTCTCAATGTGAAGATCGGATTCTGAGGAATGCTGTAATGTGTCTTCTTTCATAAATTCGACTTTTTATTGCAAAACTGCAAAGTAGTCCGCTAGATATGCAACGGAATCATCTCTCAAACCTCTTTAAAAATGTGATCCGGTCAAATTTAATACTTTCGACTTCGCTGCCGACGTAGTTCGCAATCTAAAAAGGACTATGCTCTATGCTCCTTTTTCCAGATTGATATATCCAGCACACTTGTTTCTCGAAAACATTCTGTTCGAGTGAAATTATCTTCTGATGTGTTTTGCATGGCTTCGTGAGATTAAGATTTCAATTTGTTTTTCATTATTCTTTTCTTCCTTAACTACACATTAATATGAAAATTTAATTTTCGGTGATCCATCACTTGGATTTCTTTTTTAAAGCTTTTTTCGCTATCTTTCCAATGTCATGAACAGCGGTGCGAGAAGAACAATGCGATATGAATGTGAAATAAGTTTTTTTTATGTAACTTGTAATAATGGCGTGACAGCTTTTATGAATGTGATGTGTAGCATCTCGTCGTATTATCGATCCTTTTTCTGACGGATTGTTGATATTGTAATTGTTTACTGGATTTTCATGCATTTATATAGAAGCTACTGAACAACGCTTCGTTCAGTCAGAAGCAGAGTGATCATTAACTTTTCTATGAAATTGAATCGCGCTATCAGTTATACCGCATTAGGTGTGATTGTTAACCATGCTACAGCAATTCTGTTTGGAGCACCGTTTTTAAGGTTATTTAATCGTTTTTTTTTTCTTTTTTTTTTTTTTTTTTTTTTTTTTTTTAATCCTGGGAGATTTTGTCTTATTCAATGCATACAATTTATGAATGCACATCATAATTATTTGTGTTATTATTATTTCATATCCATAATTTCAGTCATTTCACAGCAACCTTCGTATTTTCCATAGTGCTTGCAATAGTGAGTATATTTCCATTGTTATTAGTTGCAGAAAACTTCGACAATTTAGATATTATTTTATTCGGCGAAAGGTTTTACTTTGATTAATTCATATAACTGTGACAATAAATTCAAAGTTATGATTGCTTTTCCTAAAAGTATAAACTTCCCACAAAATTAAAATAAAGGAAATTTTAATGTTTTTTTTTTTTTTTTTTTTAAATTTTAAGGGGGACTAGGAATACCGTCCCTTTTTCTAGAATATATTTTCTGTGACGCTAAGTCGATTCAAGAAGGTAGGAAGACATTGTTCAGAAAAAAGAAATATAGCTTCTTGATATCTTTATTTGCTATTCCTCCCTAATGTATCATTTGATTTCATATTTTATGTATGTTGGTAGAATTGATTTGTTAGATACTGTGGAAATTCATTGAATAAACAGAAAAGCACTGAATCTTTTACACAAAATTGGCATTTGTAATGAGATCAGCGTCGTATGTTATGTCCACCAGTTTTAGACAGTTATCGCATAAGTGTTTGCTTGCTCATCACTTATCACTTGGTGGTATTTTCGGTGCGTGGTTCGGCGCTTTTGTTATTCCTCTCGACTGGGATCGCTGGTGGCAGGTAATTTATTCCATTTCTTAAAATATATTTCTGTTCTGTTAATTCATAGTAATCACCAGAACTCTTCAATCATTCTCTCATTTGTTGTGTGAGCAATCTTTTAGTAGTTACATTACAATTATATTTTTATTATTCTTCCTTGATTTTAAGCGAAATTTTATGTATTTTTTACCTCTTTTAGCGTTGGCCTATTCCTTGTGTTTTCGGTACAGTGTTTGGTGGCATTCTTGGATTTTTATTCAGTAGTTATAAAATTTTTCTTTCTCGTTTGGAACGGAAACTGGAAAAACTTGTATGAATTCAGTGGTTTGTATTGCTGGTTTTCAATATTGAAGCTACAGTGTGTAAAATTTGATGATTTGGTAATTATTTAATATTAAGGCTTTTCAATATCACATTTCACTTGAAATAGAAAATGGATATTGATAAGAATTTTCAACTTTTAAAACTTCCGAGTTCGTCATTTATAATGTCAGATATACATGAAAATTTCAAGAATTCAAATTTTAGGTCGTATAGAAATTTTAAGTATCGTAATGTATGCTGCAACAAGTACTTATCTTTCTCAAGTATTCAATGTACCAAAGTTAAAAGCTATTATTTTTGCTGAATTCGATGCAGAGAAGGGCCCAGTGATTAGAATACAAGTTAGTGAAAATTCCATTTTCTATTCATTCTTGCAGATGTTCCTCATAATGGCGAATGATATAGCTTCAGTACTTTATCTCATTTCATGTCCGAAAAAATGGTACTAATTAGTAATTATTCATCTTTATAGGTGCCTGACTTTCTCTTTGATGCAAAAAGATTTGATACGTTTTCAAATGCTATCATTCCTAAACCGGAACTTTTTCACCGGCTAATCAAAGTAAACCACGTTGAAAACAGTGATGGAAAAGTATACAAAATAATGGGACATCCTGTTGGTATCGGTCAGCTCTACTGTTTTATTATTAAAATGCTAAAACTGTTGTAAATAATCAAATTTTGTTTGATAGAAGTTTGTTTATTTTTTAATAAAGATAAATTAAATTATGAATAAGTCTTGAGTCAAATTTTCTAAACTCCATGAAAAGTCGAATTTCTTTTATCTATTCGTCAAATTGATCATCAATTGCATCATAAGCAGCCTCCATAAATAATTAACTACTTTTTTCTTCGATTTATAAGTTCTTTGTAAGAGCTTTTGTTGTAGATTGACAATGTAAAATAATTTTTCTGAAACATTTTTTGTAAATGTTGTCAACTTTATTGACAATATGTCTTGAGTTACCTTAAAAATTTTTGAAAGCAATTAGAGATATAATATTTATTTGTCGCGATTTGCTACTAATTAATTATGGAAAAAAGGAACTGTTAGAACAAAATCAGTAGAAAAATATTCTGTTAATTGACCTTTTTCTGTCTCACCTAGTTCGTGATTTTTTCTACTTTCAACGTTGATTCATCTATATGGCACTCTTTCAGAAATTCAGTGAACTCATTCAACTTTTATAATTTAATAGAATATTTGTACCTGGAAAGTATATTATTGTAAATATAAAAAGGTTTCAGAATCCGATTCATATGTTCGCGGTCGTTATATATTCAATGTCTGTTTTGTGGTTGATAAAAATAGTCAGGTTGATTGTTTGTACGAACCGATGGTACAGAAATGTGCGGCTTACCTAACATTAATGGAAAAGGTGAAAGACTTCTAAAGTATTAAGATGATTAGGTAAAGATTTTCAATTAATAAGTTAAAATATAACTAAATATATTCAGGATTCACGTTTTTTGTCACAATCGCAGCACAAACTGCCTGGTTTATTGCTGAACATATTCGAAAGTCTTAATGAACATGGTACATAGATTTTGATTTTGCATACATACTTTAACTGCAACTGAGCTCAATGTAGTAACATTATTATATTTTCATTCTAATGATGATATGCTTGATTCCATCGATTTGTTATTTGAATTGCTGATAGGGATGTAGGATCTGAATCATTTGGCAACATGTTTTTTTTGCAAACGTCAATAATATTCAAAAATATTTCAGTGATTCAATTTATTTGGGAAATTTAACTTTGGTATTTAATAAATTAAAGGCTTTTATATACAATGGATTCTTTATATGATTTAACTAGTGTTATAATAGAATTTAATGCCTTATGAAGAATATATAATTCAATTATCAAGAGAAAAAAAACATTTTTTTAATGTTCGTCTTTACTAAAATAATATGAATTATCGCTGGTATCATTTTTCTTCCCTTTTTATAGACTTTATGGCAGTGATACTATAAATATGCTTTTGATCGCATTTGGCAGTTAATAAATTAAATAGTGAAGCTTCATCTTATTAATGCCAAATATTTGATTTCCAGTACAAAGACTTTCAGCTAAATATAAAAACTTTTAAAGGCGACATTTTAGATATAACTGTGTAATTATTTGGTTTTTAGGAAAGGTTTTGCAGAATTTTTAAAAAGTGAACGATAAGCCTTTTAACCTAAATCATTTTTGTTGTATATTGAAATATCGCATTTTTATTACAATATTCAAGTGTTAAATTTGGTTTAGTTTCCTAAATCATTTTTCTCTCTCAAACACCAATTTATATAATTCTAATTGATGGTAGTTTTCTCATATGCATTCAACTGAAACTATCAAAATGCATAGGTATTTTCATATGACAAAAATCCATCGAATTTATATCTACTTCAGCACTGCATCACCACAGAAAGGCAGCAGTTTTATTTTTCTTTATTCGGAAACTAGAAAAGAGTGCGTTATAGCTATAGATTTTATTATCAATGATAAAATTATATATTATATGATGTTATTACTGATTACCTTTTTTCTGCAAATTAAGGATTTCTTTTCAGGTGAGTGTAAAATTCCTGTAATTGATCAGACAACTATATACTTAAAGTTGTGTCCTTCGTTTCATGGCATTGAGCCACCTAAGGTGGGTTATTTAAGTCATGTCTAAATACAAAATTTCAGTGCGTTTATAAATTATGCTAGGACATATTTCATAGTTTAGTCATAAATTTATAAGTTTGAAAATTGTCTTAATTTATGGTCAGGCAAATTGATTTTCTGAGTACAGTTGATTGGCGTTTAATGTCGCGACATTTAGTAAACTATATAAAACTGTATAAATAATCATTGATTGCAGGTGGAGCCGTACATGGTGCCGATGTTCACACAAGTACCACCACCAAATACACCAAATCATATCCCAAAAATGGATGTTCTTTCTCAAAAAGTATATTTTAAATTCATAATGCTGTTCAACTGCATTATTTAATTCTCAAATCTTTAAAAAAATTTTTGCTGTTGTCGATATGAGTTTGCAATGTAAGTTGTACTATTCTAACATGTAGTACCATTTCTTAGCAATACATTTTTACAATAGAATTGCTCTGTGTTCAAAACGAATATATAATTACATATTATCCAGTGCATATTATACTGCTTTCGATTACTGTTAGAGGCAACGGAAAATGTTGCGCCATTTATATGTCTTATATTTTTTATGTGTAGTTATTTGTGTGTTGAATTTTATGTATTGTTATCAACATACATTATATGCATATTAATTAATAGAAAATTACATAACATCAATTTACCAGATTTACAACTTATTAATATGCCTTATTAAAACTATTATAACTTATTAATGCATTTAAAACTTATTAATATGTGCATGACTGAAGGGCGTTATTAGCTACTAGTTATTCCAGCCAATATATTGCTGGAATCGTTTATTGCAAGGATATTAAATGCGCTTGACAACAATAAGTGAGGCATATTTTAGTGGCAAATATTGAAGAAATAATGAATTCGGTTTGAAGAAAAGTTCATCATTAATTTCAGATTTGTCCTAAAGTGGATGGTGTGCGTTGTATTAAGGAAATTGCCATGATGGTACAAATAGATGCTGATCTAGTGATGCGATGCGTTCGTAATTTACATTTCTATGGTTGCCTAACATTAATACCTCTCTTTATGTATTCTAACACTTACGTTGCTACTGAACAACTACATGATTTTTATACGAATGCTGTTCTCATCGAAGTTAGTGCTGCAATATTTTTTTGATGATCAAGAAACTTTATTCTGAAACCGTCTTTATTTTTCTGTTTCTTTTGCAGTCGATTTGAGTAGAATTCAATTTGTATAGTTTCATCATTTATATTTGACATATATGAATGCAACTTTTTTTCATAGACTAGAATTCGATTACAATAAGCACATTTTTTTCTAATATCCGAATCATTCATTTTTAAATTAGTGTTGATTACAAAATCATTTTTCGGCTTATTTTTAGCAGATGCACAAAGAAATTATAGTTTTAAAACTTTCTAAACATTTTTACTATTTTAAAATTATCTCTGTTCACATCAGATTCATTTATCTGCTATATTATTTTATGAATGCTTGGATTTTATACGGCCATTAAACAACGAAGGAAAGCATTCAGGCCCAAAACCTTTATTTTCCGATGTGTTTCGATTATATGCTAGTTTGAAGGTATGTTTCTTAAAACTAATTGATAATAGTGTTTTTTAATAGGACTGCAAATCAAGATTTATATTTTTGTAATGTTATATAATAATTTATTTGATTCATATGTTTGTTTTACTTTCCTCACATTTTCAGACAGGTATGACAATGAAAGATTGGTGTGAAAGGATGTCTCCGAGACAATATAATGTTGATGAGAGACGTGTAATACAGTTTGGTGTATGCCACGGGTTTGTTCGAAAACTATGCATTTATCCTGTTTCCTTGAAGAAAGGCGATTTACGAAGGTGAATTCATCTATTGCTATGTGTACTTTTGATGAATAGAAGAGCTATAAATTATTCTAAATAAACTTGTCAGTATTCAATTTTCGACTTTTTTTTAAACACATGTATTCATCCACTAACTTAATTCGTAAATTCATTTTCTTAACTCGCTGTATCGACTTCAAGTTTGAAGGAAAGTCTAGATTATGAAGTAAAATTTCTATAATCATCTTTTTTTTTTTTCAATTTATTATTTATACGTATTTTGCATTATTTGGAATTAATTTCACTTCATATTTACTTGCAGAATAGCGAAATTATGTGATGGAACTCGCTCATTAGAAGACTTAGCAGTCGTTTTTGCTGTTTCACCGATAAAACTATTAGAGGCGATTCGTGACGACGGAAATTTTGTTTTCATATCAAAATAAAAGTTACACTTATTTGGGAAATTATTGTCAACTCTTTTTAGTCAGAAAGTTTTAATTTATCCAGAACGAAAAATACTTTAAAAAATCAACGGAAAATATGTTAAAAAAGTTAAAGTGCTCAGAATTAAGTTTGTGAAATACAAATGTTGGTAAATCAAATGTAATACTTGGAAATTTCTGGAGATAATCTTATATTTGGTTGCTTAAAGATCGAATTTTAAGAATCTTCTACACTTTTAAAAGTTGAAATTGATATATAATGTCAGAATACTTTCCTCTTTATAGCTATTAAAGTCTTCTTAAAAGTATCGCTTATTATTGCTTTTGAATTGTGGCTTTTCTATTTCTGCATTTATGCGCATTTTTCTATGTATTTTTATGTTTTATTTTTATTTTCGTTAAGCATGCTCGCAGTCAGTAGTATTCTTATTTTACTGCATCTAGTTTACCCTTGAAGATCTCTTTTTCAGTCGTTTGGGTCCAGTGATTTTTTTTAGTAATTTTCATTTGGATAATTTAAGTCATCGTAACAATTAATTTGTCTTTTTAAAGTCTTCTGAGAAATACAACTATTCTGGAATTTTTTGAACTTTCAATTACAATATCACAATAATTGAGCATTAAATGCATATATGCGATGTTAGATTTAACGAAAGAAGAGTTACTAAAGTGTGTTCCATTTTTAAATTACATCATCGTAAGGATTAAGGGCGAAACTGTTGAAATATCGAAATTGATATGGAAAAGAAATACTGTTGCTTCTGTCCAAATTTGTTTCCGTTTCGTTAAATCGTTATTGAATGACTTGTTTGGATCAAGAGGGAGTTATAATAGTCGATAATGATTTTTCCTCAGTTTTTTTCATTTACTTTTTATTAAACATATTCTAGATTTAGTTTCGAATTAGACAATCAGCTAAAACTATTTTCAAAAAACGGATTATTAACTTTTTTTTTATTTCTGATTATTTTGGGTTGTATTTTCTAGTTCTTACATATATTAAATTTCCTAATAACTTGAGCAGTTTGAATACTTGCAATCATCTGAGACATTAAGATTTAATAATGCATTTATTACGTAAGTAAAGAGGAATAAAAATCATTGAACAAAGGAGAATAAAAAGCATTAAAATTGGGTAATCTGAGCATAGAAGCCGTTGTATATATATA
>KZ269982.1:1548945-1583736 GCA_002249935.1 Onchocerca flexuosa | reverse complement strand
TATATATATATATATATATATATATATATATATATATATATATATATAAATGACGTTTTAGTTCAAATGCATTTAATTTAACAAAGTTGTATATTTCAGGATGAGCAAGCAGTGGAAACTGATTTATCGCCGAGTGAACCGTCATCAGATGTTGCTCGTGATTTACCGCTTGATTTATCAATTAAAGATGAAACAACTATAGTAACAGCAGTTCCAGCCGAACAAACATCTGTTTTTGGAATTGAAGGAGATGGAGAAAGACAAGAATTTAATCAGGATGATTGCTGGTCTGCTAGCAGTCTGATCGGTTCGATTTTCATTGATAGAAGAAAAAAATCAAGACTTTTTCGTCTATACTGTGTGCTGGAGTAAAATTTACAAAATTTGATTAGAAAAGCACTCATAAAAGGAAAGAATTTGATGACGAATTGTAAAGGAATTGTTTTTTATAAGCTTCATTTAAAATCTTTCTAAATAATTCAGGATTGATTTCAAAAGGAAATGAAACGAAACGTGGAACGCTACTACAAGCTCTAAAGGGTCGTTCGGAGACTCCACCAACAATACTTTCTTCTGCATCCAGATCCCATTCGGAAGGTGAATCGAATTCAGAAGCTGGCTTATTGGACGATAATTCAGCTGCTGCACTGTCATCAAGTATTTGGCCTAGCAATGTATTCATGTCACAGTATTCAATGTTGGGTATCAACGGTTTAGCAAGTCTTCAGAAAGTTCTGGAAGTAGGATTTTTTGTTTTTTGTAAGTGATGGCATCTTTGTAAGGAGTCATTTGTTGTATGGAATGGACTTTGATTTATAATACATAATGAGTTTGCTGCGATACCTTTATTTTGTTTTTCATGTAGATTTACTGCTGCAAATCGCATGAATCACTTAAGCATTTCATGTCACTATATATTGTTAAGGCAAATGCTGATGAACTTGACATTTTATGAAATAATGAAAATTTGAAGCACCAAATTTAAGCAAAGTGATGATAATGATGACAACGTGTCAGACATTTCATCGGGTGAGAAACGCAATCGTTTAAATTGGAAATCACATCGAACTGATGAAGAAGGCCTCTATGCATGTGATCAGTGCGATAAAATGTTCGGAAAGCAGAGTTCATTGGCAAGGCATAAATATGAACATTCTGGTTTGTTAACAAAAATTAAGTAAAATAAGCATATAAATTTTGAATAGATTATAGGAAATTTCGTTGCTTTCAGAAACACTGATTTATGATTGGGGACAATTTTCCCTTTAAATTGTGAGACCAAACCGTTCCTGTTTGCAATTTTTTGCAAAATTTATTAATACATCTTGAATACAAATCTTAACTTGTTCTTTGTTAAACGACAAAATATTTTTTGTACTCTAAGAGAGAAAATCACATTAGTTTGGATTAAGCTTTGATTGAAAATGAATTTTTTCAAGGACAACGTCCCTACAAATGTGACGTATGCGAGAAGGCATTCAAGCACAAACATCATCTTACGGAACACAAAAGATTGCATTCGGGTGAAAAGCCTTTCCAAGTGAGTTTCTTTGTTTGGTATGATTTTTTTTTTCTTCCGAAATACCGCATATATTTCGAGTTTGTTAATATTCGCTTATAGAAGCGGAATTGAGAAGTGTAAGTTCTGACTGAAAATCATTTTCAGTTCATTGCACAGCTGTTCAAGAAATATGTGATATATGTCAATTAAAAATTTTTTGGTTCTCAAATATCCTATTCACAATTTTTATGAGTAAAAATGTCAGTGAATGATTCAAGTAATATTTAAATGAAATTAATAATTTTTAGTGTGACAAATGTCTGAAGCGGTTTAGCCATTCGGGCAGCTATTCGCAGCATATGAATCATCGTTATTCATACTGCAAGCCTTATAGAGACTAATGGATTTGATTCAATGAATTTTTACACTTTTTACTGCAGGAGTATGTAGCTCACTTTCATTTTGCCTGGTGAGCTTTTAAGATACTGTGGAAGCTTTTCCAAAGATTTTTTCATCCACGATTTTTTAAAAGAAATGGATCTTTCCGGAAATTCTGATATTTTTTAAATTTGTGATTTGCTTGAGCTATGAAGCTGTTAATTAATATACGGTGCTAGAAATATAGAATTGTTGTTGTTGTTTCGCTTAGTTCTGTTCGTACCTTTGAGTACAAAGTCACTTACTATTTTAGTCCAATATCGATTTTTAACTATAACTTACGTCCTTAATTTAGAAATTTGGTGATCATTAAAATTCGATTTTAATTTGAAAGAATATGTATATTCTCAGTTTTTTGATTGTCAAGGATGCCAAAACCATGACCACTACTGCTTGACCGGATAGGTGGTTGAATACTATTTGTGTGTAGAAATGAAATGTCCATAATAAATTTATATTAATTACTTGGTAAATGTAGGTTTATTATATTTTCTGTTGTCATATTTTTCAATACAAAACAAAGATTTGTATCAGTAATTTGAAAGTTAACCAATTCTTGTCGTTATCGTTTTGCAATCGTTGCTTTTTTGGTCATGATGCTTCGATCTCCACCACCGGTGCTTCGATGTAAAAAAAGATTTCAATTTTGTGCAGTTCTTACATACCTCACTTGATTATTTTCTGGAAAAAAACATAGATGTCGATTTAAAATTAACTTAGTTGTTCAACAATTTCAACATCTGTTCATGAGTTCCTGATTAAAGATCTAGAAAATTCTTCAATTTGTTGTGGAAATCCGGAGCAAATTGAATCAGTTACTTTAATATTCGGCAGTTTCATTTAATTTTCATCCAATTTATAAAAAGCAATATCCAAATTCTTTTATCTCTGAACTGCACGATCATCAGTTTGTTTATTCAATGATTCAAATTGTAGCAATTTGGTTCCTTCGTTTTTCTAGTCTTACAGTTTTCTGTTAATTTCTTTCAAGACTTACGTTTCCCGAATTCATCTACTTTTATTTTTCGTGCTTTTTAAGTTGATTTTTTATTTTACAAATTTTCTGAATTACTCTCAACTTTTTAGCGTGGTTATCATTCCCCTCATTTTTATGGTATTTGAAGGAATGATCTTAAAAAGTCATAAAAGTTATGATCCTAAAAAAAAGACTAGTGACAACTGAAAATTTGCTAATTTCACTGTTGTCATTGAAATGGAATTTTCATTAATTGTAATGTATTTATTGAAATGTTTTTTTTTTTTTTTTTTCTATTTTCCCATATTAATGTTGAAGTAATGTGGATCTTTCAGTCTTTGTTGTTTTGATCGTGCTAGGCCTTTTTTATGTTTTTGCTAAGGTAAATTTTGAATAGGCTGTACGATGGTGAATGAATAGCTTGTATTGTCTGGTATGCAATTTAAGCGCTTATTAAATTACTTGTTTTTGCGGGGAAATCTATAGGATAGTATATAATTTTACTTAAAGTCTTGAGATTCAAGCTAAGCTTTAAAACTGGAAGTGGATTAAATAAAGATGGTATAAGTGGTTCATGCAACTTAAGCACATATGCAGAGTAGTGGTTGTAATTTTGTAATGTCAGCGTTGGTTGAGCTAGTTTTAAAAATATTCTGGGAACAATCAAAATCGATTTGGGATTGTTTGCATCGCTAAATTCGAGGATTTAAAGTGTTAAGCATTTCTTTAATGTTATCCTTGAAACGTTGCTCATCTCAAGTCAAACAAAGATTCGAGTTTTAGGCTAATATGTGTAACAGATATTAACGCACTGCAACTTTGGGGCGGTATCTCTGAACTGATAATTTCTCTTTCTCGTTGTAGAAAAATTCTGGGAGTGTTGTCCATGCCAGTCTTCTTGCAGGAGTTAATTTCGGAAGTTTGCAAAAGAGAATTTATAGCAAGCTGAATTGCATTTGTTCCTAGTTACGGAAATTGCTTCACTAAAAAAAAAAACATACGTTTGTAATGCGGATGTGTGGGCGCAGTAACATTATATATTTGCAACTCTCAGGTTTATAATTTCTTTGTTAAACGATCTTCTGCTATAGAAAGACATAAAATTCGCAACTGCTGGCAAAAGGAATCTATCTGCATCTAACCTGAAATAATTTAAGTCTTCGGCTAGACATAAAATTCTGAACTCACAATTCATGGATACTTCATTCCGAGTAAAAAACCTTGGGCATATGAAATCTGCCCGGTCGGAGAAATGCTAAATTAAGCCTAAATTATTGCCTGATACCAGTTTGAAACCGCAATTCAACTGCTATATAAAGATGGAACTTTAATATGCAGGTGTAGAAAATCATTCTCGTTGTGCAGAGAACTAAATAAAGGATTATTACATTCATGAATTGGTGATGAACTCTTCATTATCCATCCCAGTATTCTTCTGGTCCGACGGATTCATCCAATTTATCTAAAGAATGAATCTCTTTTGAGGGATGAGACAGAGTGACCATCAGATTGTGCGATGTGAAGCATGGACAGCCATCAAGAATGGCTAATTGTTCATTCACTATTTTGATTAGATTATCGCTCCAAATGCAATCATCATAGCTACAGGGAAAATCTGCTAAAACTGTCATTTCTACAGTGAACAGAATAAACGCTTTTTTTAGCAGCACCTAATGTTGCAGAAATCCCCTTGGATTTGCAAACTTTTGGATATCAGATTTGCGACAATCGGCAGAGAGTAGAGAGTAGCTTTATCTTATTTATATTCATTTTTACAAAATTTAATTGCAGCCTTTGCAACAACTTTTACAAGATATTCGGAACTTTTCTTTAAGGCCAAGAACGTTTCAGTGGTAACAAAGCTAGCTGGGGGTGTGGCGCGTGTGTGGACGTTTGAACAACAAAGATCATGGTACGACGTCAACATGAGAGTAGAGGAAAAAGTAAATGATCCTACAGTAGAAGAATATTAAAGGGATCAGGAAGAAGGAAGAATAGAAGAGAGATTCACTGTGCTAATGAGCCTAGGTGAGTTATCCTGAAGGATATATGAATGAAGGTTGAGCTGCTGTTGATAAGGGAGAAAAAGGAAGCTTTCCTTAATGAGCCGCCATTCTTGTTGTAAATCATCCAATTGAAGAGCTCTCTTGCGACCTTGACATATGGTCAGTAAAATTAACATAGCTGCTTTAACCCTCTTTTCCGGCGCACTTGGCCTTATACGCTCTCTTCTCCAATAAGTCAAAGCAAATTCATGCAAATTAGAGCTGTGCTGCAGGGAGCTAACCATTTAATTTACACATCAAAATACAGGTTGTAAATAGCGACAAATTAGCATATTTGATTAGTTATTTTGAATTCCCAAAAAAAAAAAAAAAAAAAAAAATTGAAAGATAGGAGACGGAATTTTGTGTCTGAATAAATCAAATAATTCCTTACTAGTTCTAAACTTTCTACAGGCATCATATATATATTATCTTTTCTTTGACATTTCACATTCTGACAGCAATGGAAAATTCTGTTGCTTACACAGGACAAATTCCACTGCAGAAATAAACAATGCTTGCAGACCTTAAATAAAGTCAGTTAGTTACTCTATTTTCAGAAATTTTTCAGCAAAATACTTTTTCGAGAACATCTAAGCCATTGTGGCTTAGAGGTTCTTAAAAAGCGTTTGCATGAAATTGTCAGCACCATTAGAATTCCACAGACTTCAAAATTTTAAAAGGATATACGTATATATCATATTAATTGACCCTCGATTTTAATGATCGATTAAATGGCTTTAAATAAGGCAAGTTCTATTTATATTAAAGAAATTTTTTCAGTGCATTAAACATTTAAGAATAATTTTCTTATTCATTGAAATATTTACCATTTGGCCTGCCAACAGTGATCGAGAATTGAAACAATCAAACATTTAATCTCTTCAACAAATCCAATTCATTTACATCATACGGCAACTATATACAAATTCTGTCCAGAATAAATAAAATCCAATAACAAAACATCTTACTGAAAGATATCTGATTTTACTAAACTGCAATTGACTTGAATTAACATGTTGCTCTTCCACAACAAATACCTTCAAATTTAAGCAACCGTGTTGCGAATGAAACATCTAAGCAATATTTCCTATTAATCTAGAGCAAAGAAAATTTCATCTCGACCCAACAAAAAAGTTCATAGCAGCCGTACGATAAATTAAGATTTTTTAGAATACCCTGAAAGCCCGAGAAATGAAAATAAATGCGAAAAAAAAAATGGATTCAGTTCACATGAAATAGACAACAAATACAATTTTTAAATAGAAAAAAAAAAAAAAAAAAACTATATACCTTGGAATTACCTGAGGAATCTTGATTCACAACTAGTCAAGAACAGCGACACTTGTACCTAAATGCAAACATTTTTTTTTTCAAAAAATTCGAGTATTGCCAAAACAGAATAAGTCAAAAATGCTAATATTATCTCCTTGCTCAGAAGTGCTATCAAAAAGTGATTATAAGCAAATGAGATAAATGAAATAAGTATGAAAAATAAACAAATGACTAGAAACAAGAGCAATACATAATTCATTACATGCTTATGGCGTAAACAATGCTATACAAAAACTGTAATAGACAACCACAATTTATAATGAGTTCAGAGCATTTGTTTTTAGCAAAGACAATAAAGGATAATTCAAATTCCGAAATTCTCGATTATGAATCAAACTACCACATGCAAGTTATTCGATGTCGATATCATTTTATGCTTGCTCCAACAGCCCACTAAAAAACTTTTGTGGTACGCTGTATGGGCAACCGAAAGATAAAAAATAGTATTTTCACTACTTCTATTCCTTGAAATGATGCTCTCGCTATTGGTTACTCAATAATTTTCTTTCCTGCCATCTCAACCTATTCGATATCTTTAAGTTTGCAATAAAAATGTAGCAAATGAAGTAGATGACGTGGATTTTAAACATTAATTTTAAAAACAGTCTACTAAATTACATCACTGAAAATTCGATAAATGATCCACATCTCAAATATGGAGAAGCGGCCAAAAGCAAAGGAAGTGTATTAATGTTTCGACTTCGCATTCAAATCTAATCACTTGAAAAGAAAAATTTTAACAATCAATAGCTTCTTTTTGATTCGATGTTAATACAAAGCCAATTACATACTTCTTTAAAATTATTAATAATATGTGTTTACAGCAAAATTTAATTATCATGCCTTTCTAAAATGATTTAAAAAGATCGTCCAGGTTTCAGTAATTTGTTCTGATTTTATTAAAACAGTAATACGTGACAAGAATAATTCCAGATCTTTCTATCTTAAATTGATTTCCATCTGAATCCTCTATCTTCATCGCAAAGATATACCAAAAGTTGTAAATTCAAAACTTGTTCAAGAAATTAACACGAATTCTGAATTACTTTTCGATCCACCCAAATTTGGCTTTTTTGCAATACAGTCCATGAAAAAAAGAAAAAAAAAGAGAGAAAAAACAGGTGAAATGAGTGAGGTAACATTATACAACGCCGGTAACTAAGAGGTCGATGAAAAAGCATTTATATAACACATGAATTTTGAAATGTACTTTAGATTTACCTAAAGTCAACCTCTCTACCTTGATTTTCATTCAAGCAATTGGAAAAAATTTGTATTTCTTAATTATTAACCACTAATTTTCAGTTGGAGTTGAAAGTGAGAATTCCAAGTTTTTCCAAGCAATAAATTTTCAGCGGCAGAGGAATAAAAAAGCGCTGAACTGAAAAGTTTGTGCGATCTCAAAAAGCAATAATTATAAACGTCGATGCCTTAGACCAAAAAAGAGGTCATTGAAAGGATATTTTTCAGTACCAACTACCAAGCTATTGAACACAGATAATGGTAAACAAATGAATAAAATACAAAACTCTGGGTAATTGACAAAAAAAAGAGGCAGTGGAATGCTATATGGACTTCATAACGGGCTAAAAGACTTGTGGTAATATTTAAACAAAATGATATTTTGAAATACTATTTCAAATTCATACGAAAACTCAAGTCCAAAAAGTTAACCAAAAATAAAACATCAAAAATTTTCAATTGGACTCACGTGGAATGTTGAAATTAAAAAGAGTTTCCACAAAGTTTAAAGCTACGCAGTAGTAAACAGCATAAAAGTGGTGTATACAAACAATGTTTCCTATGAAATCCCCGAGCTAAAATGAAGAAGCAAGTTTCATTGAAGGATGAGTGAAGAAGTAATAAAACGATCTGTCTCCTCGAATTATTTACAAATATCCACCTGTGTTTGATTGATGCATGTTTGACAAACCACTCTGCAACACCACTGAAACTTACATCTGCATTTTGTTTCCGTTTCTTTTGTATAACTATTATAACCACGACCGCAACAGAGAAAGTCGCAACTTTCAGAACCATGCGAACCTTTTCTGAAACAAAAAATTTAATGAAAGAAATGTGAAGAAGACAGTGCCTATTATCATGTCATGATTACATA
Organism: Onchocerca flexuosa; assembly: GCA_002249935.1. Lineage (NCBI taxonomy): Eukaryota > Metazoa > Nematoda > Chromadorea > Rhabditida > Onchocercidae > Onchocerca > Onchocerca flexuosa. Next base: position 1,575,322 of record KZ269982.1, on the reverse strand, counting down.
TTTCATAACATGGTAATAGGTACACCTTAGGTACCATGGTAACATGGTAATAGGTACATCTTACTCTAATGACTGTCATTTCCACCCCGGTTCTATTGCACTATTCGTTCATCTTTGCTGAACAAGAAAAGTCAATTTTGCAATAATTGACTCATATGTAATTCTGATTTCACTGGCCACGTATTGGCCAGAGCTGTAATATTAGTGAATTTCACTTTTTTTTTTTCCATTAGTAGTATTCACTTTGACCTATGTCCTATTTGTTGCTGTGGCATTTTAAAAAAAATTTGTGACCTATGGAATTTATTCCTATTTGCCTCTTTAAGCTCTTCGACTTTTTCATCAATCATTGCAGTAAATTGATTCTATATCAAGTGTAATAAATCACATCAAAAAAAACCTGCATATTCGTCCTATGGTGCCCACTGTCCCTTGTGCTCTATTTTCGATACAATAATCAGGACTGTCATCCAGAAAAACAAGTTCTGTTTGTAAAGCACGATTTTTTCGTCCTCCACCTCTTTCTCGATCTCTTTTTCCTGGTTGACTTTTGATTTGCATATTGCCGCGTGCATTAATCTAAAATTATTTTTCTACGATTTTTAGTAACACCGATCTTCCAAATTACTTCCGATAAAAACAAAGCTTTCTCTTGCAAAAATCAATCATCACTTGAATCCGTTTCGCAGTATGATATTTTCCCAGTAAAATAGCTCCCATATGTCGCATGGTTGGCAACTGCATCCAGCATGTTTTCATGTTACAAGAACCACTCACTCCATGACATTTACATTTTGGACGGGTATTTCGCTTCAGCAACTGAAAATCACTTTATTAAAAAATGAGAAATGTGAAGAAAAAAATGCAAAATGTGATCTTAAAAATGAGTTCCTATTATGTGAACGTAAAAACTTAAAGAAATGATTTTGACATGGTTTGAAAATAGATATTTTTGAAAACAAATTTAGAGATAGAAGATGAAAATCCTGCAAAAATTCAATTATGAGCAGTTTAAGTCTAATTTAGATAATAATTAATGATAAAACGAAGAACTTACCCGCCTGCCGACCTCGTTATTCCATCGGTTCATCAGTGAACGTCCATGATCAGTAGAGCGTTTGGGAAAGCCCTCTTCTTTTTCTCGAACATCGATGAAATCACGACTAAATCTATAGCCATATTCAATATTATCACCACAACCTCCCCAAGTCCATTTCTCATTAATACTGCTGGGCCGTGGTGCTTGACTACAACCACATGACTGTAATAAACCAAGACGACATCGACGACCTATCTCATGTGTTACACCAGCTGATAAAATCGAATATGTATAAGCGGCTTCACGTGAACCTGAAAATGTCCCATTACAGATAATAATGACCATGCGGCATGTAATCAAGCAGACGAAGTACACCCTTAAATCGATTTATGTATTGGTTAATAAGGATATCGATGTTTTCAACTGCCTTGTTTTCAAAAACTTATTTGCAAAACAGATGGTGTACAAAAGATTTATTACAAAAAATTAAACTTGCCATTTTAGCACACTTGGATGGGATAACCAGATATATTACACCTCAATTTGCTTATAACTTACCTACATATAATTATAAAAATGATGCTTTTGTATTTGCATTGACTTCCAAAAAGAAAACCATCAAAGTATGCATGATTTCCGTTTGATTTCGGTAACATTTAATACACGACTGCAAGTGTTTTCATTTGCCAATCTTTCTACTTGGAATACAAAGTTTGTCGGAATAAACGATCTTGAAGAACTAACCGATTTTATGAACTGGACCAAAATAACCGGAGCCATATGGTGTCGAACAGTTCCATCGTTCGTTACGGAACTGATGCTGACATTCCTGTGAAAAAAAAAGAAAAAAAAAACGAGTAAGTATCTGGATTAGTAACTTTGAAAATTAATTGCTGTCTCAAGCAAATTTGTGTAAAATAACTGCTTAAAGTTTAAATTTAAAGACTCGGGAAAGTTTTCTGCGACTTTAAGGCCAATTTTATCCTTACACTCATTCATTTAGTCAAATGTTCATGCGATCGTAATAAACGTGGCTGAACGTGGACATATTCACATGTGGACATCTCGAAGTGTTCAATCTCTACATTAAACTAATTGTTCTTAGTTATTATTCATAGTTTTCATTAACAATACTGATAAAAATTACGCAGAGTATATCGTGTGAAGACAAAGCAAGACGTACAGTACAATACATTGAATAATGGATTTAAACTGATATTTGGAAAGAGGCGCACCATGAAATGATCAGTAATGAAGCTATAGAGAGGTATGTAATGTATGAAGTGTGAGTTGTGAAATGAAGAATAATTGGCACAAAAGAAGACGAAAAAGTCATTCTTTTCTGCTTGCCACCTTGCCACAACTTGAAAATTCGCAAATGACACTTATTTGTCAACTTTTTCTTGTGTTTTACCAAACACTTTGCCTAGTCATCTGACAATCTTTAATTTTTCACATCATCATCTACAGCGTTGATTGTTTCCTTAATAATTTCTCGCCCAATCACTACCAAATTGAAAAGCACCGGAAACCTTAGCTCTTTTGTTTGTCCTTAGCGAAATACTGGCCCGTAGATTGAAATTTCCATCTCAATAACATCAAAAGAAGATGAGAAATGTATAAACTTGGGAAAAAAAAATGCGATTCCTTAGCCAATTCCCAAAATCATTGACTTTACTCTCTCTAACGCTTAACTCTCCCCCAAAAAAATATTTTTTCAAAAATTATTCAATAGTGAGACTAATGTAAAGAATTATTGACGACTTCGATACTATCTTTTAAATTAAACAACAAATTTCGATGGGCAATAGAAAATAGTTTTACATTGTTCTGATTCGCGTTTCGCATGCAAATAAAACAGAATCTTAATTGATTTTATTCTTCTCAAATCATTTTTTCCCATAATTTCCTCTTTCTCCCCTTTCTTCATACTCTCTTCATCACATATATATATATATATATCAGTTTTGATATTCAGTGACAAGAATGACTGATGAATTATAATTAAACAAATTCCCTTCGTAGGGTATCAGTTGATTGAATAGAGGGAATGACCAAAGTAATCATTCATTTCTCTCTTTGTTCTGTCCCTATCTCTGGTTTCTTTACGAAAGAACACCGTGAAATCAATAAATTATATCGGCCTTTAATGAGGTGATTAAATAATGATTAAATGACGGTAAAGAGTGAATGATAATCGTAAATATGCCATACAGTTCCAACAGAAACGATGAGGGATTCAATTCGAAATTACTTCATCCCTCTCAGTTGTGTACTACCTGGAGTATCTCAAAGGCTTTCTTGACAAGCAGGCCATATTAATCCTAGTAAAATATTGCTATCAAATCGGAAAAATGATTTACTTCTTAACAGTGTCTATATCTCCCCAAGAGATTGAAAAGAGTCCTAAAATATTTTTAGATTATCTTGCAGCCTTTGTCAGTTATGGCCAATTATGCAACAGAACATTGGTTTGGTTGAAAAACTTGCAGTCTTTAAGTATAATTTATTATTTTTTGATCACACCATAACTCTCTAATATTCTAAAATACTGCCCAGGAAATGATAATGCTTGTAAAAATTAAAAAAAGTGACAGATCCAGTACTTTAGTTTTCTTCATAATAATGGTCTCAATTTCGCTCAGGCTGAAATCTAAAATGTCATACAAAACGAAATGATAAACGATGATGATAAAGTGAGAAGTAACAAACATATGATAAAATGATAAATAATAAACACAAAAACTAACAGCAATTGCAGATTTAGCGCCAGCACCCACAGCAGGCATATGATCCCGAAATAGTTCGCATATGCGAGCCTGTCCTGGCGATAAGCCTTGCAACGTTATGCAAGTTGGTCGAGCATTGCTTCCAGCTAATAAATTTGCTGTGCTTAATTGGGCAACTGAAGACCTGTAATTAACATTAAGAAAACCTTCCGCTTTCAAAAAAAGTCTTTTTAAAATTATATTTACAAATTTTAAATTAGAGTATGGAATATATAGTTTTCCTTTTGGCGAATCTACAATAGCAAGAACCCAAATTAGTGGTGATTCTTTGATAAAAATTTCCAGTTATGTTATATTATTAAAACTGTTTAAAAAAAAAAATGAATTTCCAAGAACATAAAGAAAAATGAAAAGGAACATCATTAATGTTCAGAAGTATATCCGCTGTTGATAGTGCGAACTGCACGCTAGACTAAGTAAAAAGTTCATGATGTCAATTATGCCGGTCGTTTAGCTTCTAGCTTCAATCTATCAGCTGATTAGACTTGCGATGATTTGTCAAACATTCGTATGCAAGTAATTTTTAACTACTGATGATTTTTCAGACTTGTAAATTTCCACTTTTTGGGTGGTTGTCTCAAAATACTAGAAATAGTCCAAGTTCCTAATTTATTCTCCTAGGTTTCATAAAGTTCCTAATTTATTCTCCTAGGTTTCATAAATTTATTGAATTTTTGAAACTAGAAGTATAAGCAAAAATGATGGCTTTAGAATGAAAACTGGAACTAACCACCATGAAGCATCTATAACAGCACTGACAATTATCAAAGAGGGGAATAAGAGAAGCCAGTAAATCAATAAAAAGTAATGGATAGTTCGCATCTGAAAGTGCATTTCAGAACTGAACTATCTGTTTGAACAGCACGAATAATGTGTTAATTATTAGGATATCGCGTGGAAAAACTGACGTCTTTCAAACAAAATGATTAATTCTTAATTAATTGAACTAACATTGATGATCAAAAATATTTATTGAAGATTTGAACACAATTTAAAATTTAATTTTTCTATTAAGTTTTGAATATAGTTCTGCATTAATAAAATTCCGAACATAATTTTGCAATCATTGAAAAGAAGTCACATTGAATGAATGATAATTATTTGGAATAACTGGATAGTCCTGCTAATTGGTTGCCATTCACAAAAAAATTTCAGATTTTAAACTAACTTTAACGCTAAATTTCTGATGCTCATTTGCTCCTTGTTATTAATAAATTTTGAATTCCATATCTTAATTCATCAAATTTATCATTTAGAAAAATAATTATTTCCATATTAATTCTGATGTGCCTAATAGAAAATTTGTAGTGAAGCAAACATATATATATATATATATATATGTAACGGTTTAAGGATTGAAAAGAAGTATTGACCGATGCTATAATATCATTGAAAATTTTGAAATTATTACAAGAAAATGAAAGCATAATCAGGATTGCCATTTGAATCAATAATTGCAATAATCACAATGTCTACTATCCAGGCGAATTTTGAATATTTGATCGAAAAATTGAAATTATTACTGATACAATATGATAATTTGAATTTCAAATAATAAGCTTGAAGTTTTCCTCTTGATAATCATTCATTCAAAAATATGCATTATAAATAGAAATGAGCATAAACTGAAAATGAGAAAGCTTAATATAAAAACAGTGAAATATGGAGGGAAGAAGCGAGAAACTGCAGCACCAAAGCAGAACATTTGCTGAAGTAATGATAAATGAGTCTGATAGACTTTGGCTTGAATTCACCATCAGCATATATATATATATATATATATATATATATATATATATATATATATATATATACATATATATATTCTACATATAAAGACAAAAAAATCTATGTACAAATATATATCTGCATTATAATCGTTGTGCAATAATCTAAGTCTTTCACTTTCTCACTCGAAATTCAGCTAAATATGGGAAAAATGACAAGATCGATACAAATTCAACTTTGCATTTATTTTCTCGTACTGTATTTCAGTACAATGCAAATAATTCACTAATAGACCAGGGAAGACATTTACGCTTTCTCGAGTGTCAAGTAAATTGAGTGGCCCAAATGACAATTTTGAATTCTCGATGAATATGGCCAAAATTTGCTATCACTCAAACACTTCACTTAGTATGTACATTGTAGCCCTCCATCGGTATCCGAGATAGAAGCAGACTATTTCCCATTGATTATGAACCATATTTCTGTCTTATCCTTCAAACTATTCCACTAATTCCTCATTTCTCATGAAAACACAAGTTATTCCTAAATTTCATGAAGAAGACTTTCAATGTGAAGATATCACTACAAATAACATACTTTGTTGACAAAATGAAGGAATTTGTTTTCATATTATGCTCTTTCAATTTTTCAAATAGTACATTTGACATATTTGACATCGTTAAAAGAATCTTTTGCAGAAAATCCATGGAAAAAAAAGGGGTATTTTACGACTTTGTCGCTTTTTTCCTTCAATTAAATTTTGATAAGCGAAATCTTTTCAGAATATTTTGCGTTTCAAATGATTCAATCTGCGTAAAGTTGTTCATCACATGGATTTATAAGTTATAGAGTTTTGATATTTGTGACAGTTAAGTGCGCTCTTTCTTCTGATATTCCGGACAACGGTTTATTGAATTTCGAACTTGAAATCAGACAGACAAACACAGAAGCAGAGTGGAAGGCGATAAGAAAAAGACAAAAATAAATGGAGGGAAATGAATGGGAAGGGACAGGAAGAGTGGGAACATTATTCACATAAGCAAAGCAGCCAAATATTGATGACGAGAATTTTGGAGTCAAGTATTCATGTTTTGGAGTCGAAGATTCTGGAGTTAAATAATGAAGACGAGGATTTGAGGATTTTCGAGTTCTCAGACGAAAGCTTCGATAATTGGTTAAGCCATACTTAATAGGTATGGCTTAACCTACCATCCATTCTTTCTGAGTTACTTGAAAACTGTTCCTTGTAATATTTGATAATTATTTTATTTTATGCAAATAAAGTAATAATGTGAAAAACAAAAACGAAAAGTTCAACTTTTGCCATTTGTCATAGTTTTCTTGAAAATTATGGAGCGATCTGTACGACTGACTCCTGATATACAACACTATCAGATGATGGATCATAGTGGTCGCTCAAAGACAATGTTATCATCATATTTAATGCGAATTGTCGAATAATCGACTCACATTCATAAAACTCCTATTGAATAAGCGCAAGGATTTAGGTATATATATATGTCAGATAAGTGCTAATAATATTAATCATTGTTGTGGTGTTCAGAAGAGCAACAGTCTTTACTGAAGCTGTATATTATATATCTTAGATTGTTTATCACTTAAAATTTAAAAATAATCTGTTCTCTGAAATTAAAATGGTTAATTGAAGAGTTAAAATGAAAAAATATAAAAAATGAAAAAGTATGGATGAAGCGCAGTAATGGATCAACACATAATCAAGTTGAAAAGGCTGAATAGAAGGGCGGGGATGTGGGGAGGGGAAAAATGTTTTGGTCTGATACCCCAGTCGTGGAAGTTCTCAGAATGCTAAGATTGATGATTCTTTTCTCACTTGCTCGCTTGAAAAGATTGATTATTTCATTGATCGAACAGTTGGGAGAAACTTTCTGCTCCAACAGTAGAGACAGTTGGAAATGAAGCAAGAATAGATAGATGGATGGATGGATGAATGAATGAATGAATGGAAGATATAAGTTTACTTCCAAGAAATTATAAATGCAGCGATCTACATATTGTTTCCAGCGTACATTTATACTGGACTCATGTCAGGTATTCTTTTTCTTGACATATTTCTCAACTATTTACTTCCATCAGTATAGTTCCCGAAGATTAATCAGCAATCAACAGAATATGCCATTCCATAAATTGAATAGAATTGAAAAAATAATTGAGTAGTTATCACTGATATTTTCCTATTAATTGCTAAATCTGATAATTTTCTTACAACGGAATGATTGAGCTGAGACTGCAAAGAAAGCTTGTTTTTCAAACGAAATTTCCTATAAAGTTATCGGGAATTTTTACATGTAAAATCATACAGAAACTATGTAAGTCATAATTTTTGCTTAACATTAAATTTGAAACCGCTTATTATTTCGACACAAGCTTTTTTTTTTTCACACCATTAATTTGTCCCACTTATCGGTGCCTAAAGTGAACTTCTTATTCCATATAATAATAATCCTAATCCCTTCGATTTATTTCTCTAATTAAAAGCAGTCCTTGACTGTATGTCATCACATTTAGAAGTACAAAAGTTCTTTAATTTTGGATCTCAGTAGCGTTAGATGATTCAGTATTGACATTTGCTCGCTAAATCATAGATAGTCTTTACAACTAACTGAGATAAATAAATGGACAAAAAAAAAGGGACAAAAATAAAGACTGAGAAAAATTTGTCAATAAAACACGTCAGTTGCGATGCAGATAAGATAAACAAAAGCAATAAGGTGGTGCTCAAAAAAACACAGCAAAATACATGAATTTTTAGGGTAATTAATTACCACGTAGGGACATGATTAAAAAATTTCAATTTGAATTTAATGCGAAAATTGCTTAAACTGGCAGTTATCCATTTTAAGGATGCCCTAAAATTCCTATAAATTCCTAACTTTTGTAGAATTTCAAGACAAGATTTTCATTGCTTTGAACAATGAATCTTCTGCTTCCAGTAGTTTCCAGTTTTTTCTTGGAAGACGCAAACAGATTTGATTAATGGATAGATTTTCTACTATAAATAAACGGTATTACGAAAGTTAACAGAAACTTTTCTAAGTTGCAAATAAAAAACCCGAACGAAAATCTCATAGTGTCCATACTTTGAATTGCAAACAATTGCATAAAATAGAAAAAAAATTGTTAAAAAAAATTAATTAATTAAGCTGTGTAATGGAAATTCAATTACTGTAAGCAGATTTATATTATCACTGACCAATGTCTTGAAAGTGAGTTCGTTGTTTCATTATTTTGAAAGAAGAGTGAATTTTTTTTTTTTTGCATTACAGCCCAATTTCTTTTTTACTTTCGTGCGCAATCACTAAATTTATTGCTTATAATAATGAAAGCTTTTTTTAATACTTTTTAATTTATTTAAACTATCAATTTGAGAAGGCAAAAGTATTTCATCAGTTATTAGAAAGGAATATGAAATACTTCAATTTTAATTGTTTTTGCACAACATGAAAGTAAAACAGAATGGTATATCAATCAAAAAACGTCTTGCTTTGCGGAAATTTTAAGGTGTAGAAAAAAAAAGGAAGCTATGAAAGAAGTAGGACTGGAATCGTATAAGCGATACTTCATGTTACCTAAGTTTTATGAATTAGCCAATTGAATCAAGGGAAAGTATGGAATGACTCATGTGAACCTGTGTAAATGACCATATCCTTTGACTTCTATGAATTTCATTTTTATATGTTCATATAGACTGGGCAAATTGGATGACAGGAGAATAAACTGCTTTTATTACCATTGTTTGTTGGAATACTTCATCTTATATTTGAATTCAAATAAAATAATGATCAATGGAAAAATGTTTTGAAGTGAAAAGGACTTGTTTCGGGCGACCAGTGAAAGGGACATTGAGAATTAGAACACCAGCTATGAAGATGAGTTATGACAACTATTTTACTTGAGGTGTGATTATCTATTGCTGCAAGAAGTCTCGATCATTGAAGACAACTATTTGAAATAATCTGTGCCGACAGATACAATATTAAAATAGAGACAAATAAAAATATTATCGAGAATGCTGACAATTATTTTTCTGAATGTTCCTGAACATATCAAAATCTCTATGCAATAGTGTCATTATGCAAAAATAACAATTAATAAAAATGATGTTATTTGTCACCACACTTTTTTTTTGCAAGATAAACAATCTATTAGAATGAATGAACAAAATCTGTTATCACTTATTACACAATTTAACGTTGATTTAAGAATTCTCTTACACAATTTAATGCACGATTGTTCTCTGGAGCAGTAGTAAAAGACGACTGAGCAAAGTCATAGTTTTTTTTTTTACATAGTTTTCTTTTTTAAATTCAATTTTGATTATTCGTCTTTTAATCTGCGTCAATGACATCAATTAAACTAAAAATAATAAATAAAAATAAAAGCAAAAATGAAACTCCGATACGGTTGCGATCATCGAATACTACTTTTAGTAAAAGAGTTCAAAAGCTTGTTAGATTCTCTATATATTTTATTATTTCAGCCACGAAAAACTTGGATTGAAACATAAATGTTTAATAAAGTAATAAAAACAACGAAAGAAAATATGATTGATCATTGGCATCATTGTTGTTGATACAGCAAACTACGAGAATGAAATCAATGACCGATCTAATAAATCGACTGCCTATGTTATCTGTTTGTAATACACCTAAGAACGAAAGGAATGATAATTTCTGATTCGGATAAAATGCTTTCTGCTGCAAAACAGTGCAAACATTTGCCTGTTGCAATAAATCAAACTTGACGACAGCTTTACTGTTCAGATCGCATCTTCCTAAAAGTCATTTTTCATCTTGGCTATCCGTTACTTCCTTCAGCTCTTGGCACTATATTTTCTTTTTAAAATTACAAGTCTTGCTGGTTGTTTTTTCTTGTTGAATCATTAGATGATATGATTTAAACAGCAGTGAAAATTTATACAAACAATAATAAAATTGCTTATCATTATAATGACAGAATGGTTGCAAAAATGACTTCAATCCCAAGTTTAATAGAAATCGTTCAATGATTTTAAATTTCTGCAACTTGGAATTATCAAGATGATGCATTCGATATTATGAGAACTTCTAATTTATTTGTATTTTTGTTCATTAGTTCAAAGCAACTTTTATGAATAACGGACATTTCAAACAAGTTGAATTCTCTCCACCAAACAAAAATATTTTAATTGTTTATAATAATAATCATACAGATAAATAAGACATTATGTTAATCCAAAAAAAGTTAATGAAAAGTTAAGAAGTCTGTGAAAGGACACTAGGGAAACTAGGATCCATAAATTATTTCTTTAGAAAAGTTAAGTTGTTTAACAAAAAAATTTCGTGATTTTATGGGTAATAAGAAGCAAACTTCCTTAAGCTATGAGTTATCGAATGTTGCCTAGCACTTATGATTTTTGCCGGACGATAGTTTTGAAAGTTGTAACTAATTTTGAAAAATAGACAAAAAATTGAATTGTGAACTACTTCGATGCGTTCTTTTCAGCAAATTCCACTATCTCTCAGAAGGAAGTAATATAATAAAAATTTTTAAACTTGGCTAACTTTATCATCAATTTCAAGAGAAAAGTTAACTGCACAGAGAAAGTGAAATGAAGTTTACAAGCGAGACCTTGCGATGAGGGAGATAATGCGCGATATGGAAATACGAAACGTATCAGATGACATTGTTTCCTTTCTGATTATGCGCTTATCAGTTTATTACATCTTCCAAATGACTGCTCAGCAGAACTGTTTTCCAAATCTATTCCTTCTTTTCACTATCTTCATCCTAGTGTCTCTTCTTTTCTGCATTTCATATTTACTGGTTCTTAATGAAGATCTGGGACTTCCTGTTCCGGATTCTTACAGAAGAGTTTCAATTTCGACTTTTTTTTTTTATTTAACAGAAATGAGGGAGGAGGAACAAGAGGAATGATCTACTATTAATAATATAATCAGTAAATTCCATTAGAATATTTCATTTTTATTTACAGGAAGAATAATAAAATGTAATCCAAACTCTGTCAAGTTTGAATCCCATTTAGAACTTACATTTTCTTTCTTTTGCACTAGAGAACAGTTCGTTTATTTGCATATACAATCTTATAAGCGCTATTTTTGCAATTTGTAAATCAAGCAGATTCTCAGATTGTATTTTGAAAAAAAACGGAAATGCTACAAATGGTCTTATTACAGAAACATTAGCTGCAATATAAGTATTGTTAGAGTTATATAAACTGGCTGATTTGGGATTTTGGAAATTTAGTTGGTATCCTATTTTCATAGAGAGATTTGATAAAAGATAAAGGTCACTTCTTTCATCAAATAAGTGAACTTCACATGAATGGAATGCTTTCGATCAGTGAACACTGTAGTTGCTGAGCATTAATATTTTGAAGAATAATCAATAGAATGGAATTAATAAATTAATGTATTCTGTAGATAAAGTAAATTAAATTTAAATTCGTCGATTTGAATATCAATAGAAAAAAAAAATCTTGGAAATAATAATTTCAGAGTGGTCTATTATTTTCTAAATGAAAATCATATCATTTAAGAGAAAAATTACTATCAGTAGGAAGCCAATTAGCGATTGAATCAAGCTGAATGATTTCGTTATAAGCATTGTGAACTTTTTTCAGAAGATTGATGTACAGAAATAATATACAGCTAGTTACGGATTGTAATCAGCTATCAGGTTTGTTCAAGAAATTCAAAAATTGGTAACTTCGTCTTTATGAAAAAAATGCTAATTTATAATCAACGAGCACTTGATAACGAAACAAGAATAAAAAGCAATGTTTCTTAGGAAAAATGTAATTAAAAAGGTAAAAGTCGTCGAACATAAAACGCTTGAAATATGATTGACTCACTTACTCAACAATAAAAATCTTCAACCATCTCCAGCAAAAATGAAAACCTGAAGTCCTGAAAACAGTTGGCTTATTCTGCAAATATAGTTTTTTAACTTCTTCGTTCATTAAAATGTATCAGTGAAATAAAGTTATTCTTCTTCTCACAACTTTTATATACTTATCTGATATAATATCAAAAGCATCTGGCAAATTGACGAACTAATAGTGATATTGGAAAGCAATACATGCGCAACTCGAACTTTCTAGAAAAATGAAACAAGGTTTTCCCAGTTTCTTTCTATGATTGTGATAGATGCAACAATATATGTTTCCCTTCATCCAAATAATATTTGAATATTTTAGCAGAGGCTCTATGCTAAAAAGTGAAGCATATATTTTGTCAAATTGAAACCTTAAATTTCATGGCAAGGTAGCCTTATTATAGGAAACCTTCAAAAAAATGAAATCTGTATGCACGCCTTGAAAAATTTTTCTGGCTTCTCATATCGGAATAGTGATGAGCTAGAAAAGATTGTTAAAATAAAGAGGCTACAGTCCGCTTGTCTTTAAGTTTATACTACATCTAATCGGAATTGGGTGATTTTTCGACAAAGTTGAATCGAAATAATGATGACATGGGGGTTGAAATCGAGAGTCAAGTTGGAACATTATGGGTTGCATGCTTTGTTGTGCAAAAATTCCTTTCACTTAAAAAAATAAAGAATAAAAAAAACTTTGAGAAGTCGGCTTTTATCGATAAAAATAGTAAGGCCCTCGCAAATAATCTAATTTTAGTCCAATGTGCAGCATTTATTTGCAGAAGAGAGCAACTATTGCGAATGTTAACGGTTTAGTGAAAAAAATTAAGATTCCGGATCAGGAAAGTCATATAAATTGATGAGAACAAGAATATTGAACGCCATTAACTGTTAATATATATTTTGAAAAATAATTTGCATATTATGAATTATTTCTGTCGTCACTTTCTCAGTTGACAATTATTTGTTATTTTGTTACATAGTTATCGACTTTACTGATTCTTGATAGTCTTATTCAGCTTTCGTAAAAATCAAAACAATTTTAAGTGGCTTAATTTACGCCACAAAATTTCTGGAAAATTATCAAATAAAAGTAGATCATTATCTTTCCGACGTAAGCAATTTTAAAATTTAAAGTAATTCATTCGATAATTTTTGCATCCAAGGATTTAAAAGATTTCTAAAAGTTCTTTCGAAAATCAATGAAAAAAATAAATAAATAAATGGCTAAAATTCATTTTTCTCTTCTGCGGTAATGCAGTTACATTTTTACTCATCTTGAAATTAATAACTACTTTTAACAAACAAATACTTTAAATTGAGACAAATGAGAACCTGCGATGCTACCTTTTTAAAAGTTGCTGGGATCACATTTACTGTATTCTAAAATTCTGGACTCCATGCACTGCTTTTAAAAACAGTGTAACACGGTGACGCATACCATTCTGATAGTTAACAATTCATTTTTTTATTCATTCTCGGTAAAAAATTCGCATGAAAATTCATAAGAAAATTTTGTTTTATTGCATGAATTCTCATCGCAAAAATAAATGCAAGAAAACGAATAACTTCACTTCATTGTTAGTTTTTAAATTGAAGAATAAGTGTGACGAGAGCAAAATTTATCTTATGGGATAGAATGAAATTCCCCAATAGAGTGAAAGAACGTAATTTCTTACTCAGGATAGAACCAAGAGATAAAGTAATCCGCTTTTTTTTTAAGTTTTTTATCATTATTTATCATTAAATAATGATAGCAATGAAAGAAATTACTCAAAAATCACTCAATAATTGAATCTTACAGAAACGGGTTTTTAGCTCATTTTTGTTGGGAATGTTACGGGTGAAATACATACTGTTATAAAGCTAACAAATGAAAGCGATTCACGACAAGCATTTAAAGTTAAATGCACAAGGAATGATCTATTTCACATAAGACCCGCCACAGGAATACTCGAGTACGGGCAGACTATTGACATTGATATTACTTACAGGTTCAACAACTTTTACCTCCCATTATCCTGATACTGAATGAGAAAAAAGTCGTTGCCTAATAGATGTAGCTTTTCAGATTTTATTTGGAAAGAATGAAAATCATATCCAACTGAATATCTGTCTATTTTTAGATCGGCATTGTTTTTTAATTTACGATCACTTTAAATGCTTTTAAATATTTAAATATTTAAAGGGAAAAAATGCTTCCATCGTCAAAAAATGATGGTGCATTTTTTTATGTATAACAAATCTGAAAATAAACCGGTCAAATTGTGATAAGGTTTAATAATATATTTTTGCAGTTGTATGAACAATCAAGTACCGGAATCTGACAGACATTACTTTGCTATTTATCACATACCAGCACCAGAAGGAGCAACATGTATTGGTGCTTGGGCTGAACATTATGGACCTCCACAGGGCGAACTTAGGATGAAAGTATAAATTAAATAATAGTTTTTGCTCCTAATTAAATCCTAATTTAAAATCTATGGTTCTTTTTCCAGTGCTTTAAATTTATCGTGGAAATTAACTAGACCGATAACACACGATTTTTTAACTGCTTGATTCCAGTACCTTTGCTTTGTGGGTTGCTACAACCCAGGACAATGTCAAACAATAATTCCAAAATGAAGCTTAACACGTATCGTTTAAATCCTTAGTTGACTTATTAAACGACCGATTATATCGTCTTGCAGCGTGATTATGGCGCTTCTGCACATGAGAGTTAAGGCTCTACAGGCTATTCAGCACCTGCCTTAATCTCCTTCTGATTAATTTATGGGCATAATGCTTAATGTATGCAGATAAATTCTACTGCACGACTGCTTCAGGTCTTTTTCGAAAACAAAAAACAAGGAACACCACCTGGAAGCGATAAGCGAAATATGATTGCCGAGAATTCAAGTTCATAAAGAACAAATCAAATATCGATAATTCCTATTTAGAGGGTAGTGTAATTGCGTAGACTCAAGCAACATATTGAAGTTAAATAAATTTATTACTCCAGATCATATCAGTTGCATTTATCAAGCATTTCAAGTTATTTTTTTCTTTTTGGATCAACTCTCTTAGAATATTGCCTACAGAATCTCGCCGATTATTATTTGTTTTCTTTTTTCTTTGTTTTAAAATTTCAAAAATAAAATTCAATAACTCATCATGCGATCTTATTGGGTATCATTTGTTTCTTAATCAGAAATATCGATTAAAAGTATGCTGTTAGCAGTTAACAGTGAAATCAAACGTAGCGGTTGAAGTTGTCAAGGAATTTTCGCTTTGAGAATTGGAGGTTTCATTCCCAGCTGCATCAGAATTCCTTAATTTGACATTCTGATCAATTTCGAGAATTTTAGCAGCTTTGACAGCAGTATGCTTGCCCAACTTCAGATTAACTGAATTCCATCTAGTTATGCAGCAGGTCGATTTTCTCTGATGCAACCAGCATATAGGCACTTATTTTAGCTGTTAGCTGCTCGAGACACGATGTAGTCGTCGAGGCAATGCAGTTATTGTGCAGTTGCTGGCGTACTGCTATTGATTGCTGGAAAGTGTTCCTCACTGATATTGTTGAATCCGTCTAGCCAAGTCCGGTTAAATAGGTTTTAGCCTGGATTTGCAGTAAATAAGTTTTATCCTGAATTTTAATAGGTCTGTAAAGTCCAGGAAATATGTCAAAAAAAATGAGTGAAGAAGCTTCTCTGGAAGAGGAAGAGAACTGGCGTTACAAATATCGTTCAGCTTTTACTTACGCGCCATATAATGATCTCGATAAAATGGGATACGAAGCTCCGAAACGTTATCCAACTCAGGTTTGCGGTTACATTTGTTGAAATTACGGTCAATCCAGAAATTCGGGAAATACATCAAAGGAGATAAATGAAGGAATTTTAAAACTCTTGTATTTATTGAATTTTGTCTTTTCCTTGTTCTACATTTTTTTCAAAATGGAGGTTGAATTCAGGTTAAACTCAACAAAATCAGGTTAAACTTGATACATCTTATAACTATGAAGGCACAGTGGTCGGGTTTCCAAAAGTAAACACCAAGAAATTTGTGATATTAACAGGATTTCAAAGAAAGGTCTCGGAAATATTGAGATGTAATTAGATTTCAGGTAATTTATAGCAATGAAATGATTTGTTTCTATTACTATTTACAGGTCGGTCCACGATATTGCCGATATTCCTACTCTGTTAATGGGACAGAAGTTATGGAAAAAGCATCATTTACTGTACATACCGCTACTGTAGAAAGTATTTTTGTTATATTAGCATTTTTGCTATTCCTGATGACGTTGCCTTTCTCGCTTATTTTTTCTCTCAAGGTTGTTTCAGATGTTTTCATGATCCTTCATATCCTTCATAACAATATATATGTTAATCTCTTTTGAATGTCTTTTTTACTTTATCTGTAATTTGTATGAATTCCAAACTTCAAAATTTCCAATTTTCAACTGCAGCTAATTCGACTTGTTTGGTTTTATTTTATTATAAATCATTAGATTTAATGATGATATATAATATTCGGTAGCGATAGTTATTGTTTAGTCTAAATAGCTGGATGAATTTCAGTTTTTCAAGCAACCATTGGAAATATTCGAAATGATACTAAATTTTACTTTTTAATTCAGTCAATTTCAGTTTGTAAGTGACTTTGAACGTCTTGTTGTACTTCGGCTTGGTCGAGCACAAAAAACACGTGGACCAGGTGCAACTATAGTGCTACCATGTATAGACACGTGTACAAAAGTGGATCTTCGTGTGAATGCATTTAATGTACCGCCCATGCAAATAATAACTTTTGATCGAGGTCTGGTGGAGCTTGGAGCTACCGTTTTCTCACAAGTAAAAATTCATGATTTGCTCAAGCTTGAGTCATTTTTCTTTCAAAAGTGAAAATCAGTTGCCAACAATCTGAGCAGTAAGTGGATCACATAGGATGATTTCATAACTAGCACTTTGAGCTTTTTTCTACAAACTAGTATACGGCTTTACGTTTTACAATGTACATTTGCAACACATCTTTTTGACTAAATAGAGAATCCCTGCAATTATACCTCTACTAATAAATGAAGTTATTGGATGGCTCAATATTTCCGGACTATTCGAAGTTTCTTGAACTTTCCGCTCCTCAATATTTCCTTAGGGATATAAATTTTGTACTCATGTCATAAAGCAAAGCAGGAGACAAAGAAAATTCTGATTTATTGACTTTAAGAGTTGATTAGGTAAAAGACGCATTGGCAGCAGTTTGTGCAGTACAAGAACGAAATCGATCAACCCGCATCTTATCTATTGCAACGCTGAATCGTTTGGTATGCAAACGGCGAGTTAGTGATGTTACATCAAGCTTAGGTCGCAGACAGTTGTGCGAAAACCTGCAGGTTTTAAAGATTTAAAAATATTCCCATGAGGAGATTG
The DNA here is from genome assembly GCA_002249935.1 of Onchocerca flexuosa. Taxonomy (NCBI): domain Eukaryota; kingdom Metazoa; phylum Nematoda; class Chromadorea; order Rhabditida; family Onchocercidae; genus Onchocerca; species Onchocerca flexuosa. Next base: position 1,557,437 of record KZ269982.1, on the reverse strand, counting down.
TGATGAAAGATGAGATCGTTTTCTTTTAGGCTGGTTATTGAAATAGGCTAAAGTAAACTTTTATGGACAAACTCTTCAATCATTTCATGACATCCCACATACAATTTTTCCCACTATACTCGTAAGTAGATTGGAGAAAATCAAATTGTTCTGAATAAAAATTGTGAAACAGACATTCAAAAATCCTTCTTATTTTTTAATGAAATAACTAGCAAGTTAGTTGTATTTTCCGTGTAGCAGTTAAAGTGATTTTATTCAGATTGAACTTGGCGTGCTAACAACTATCTGGGGTGTTGAAATCACCAAAGTAGAATTGTCGGAAGTGAAAGTAATTAAAGAAGGCGAAAATATGGCTTTAGCTACTTTCAGTAAGGTAGGTTTTGATAGTTTGTTGGCATTGACATCTTCAATAACCATTACTAATAACAATTCCAATTTGAAATTTTGAAATATTTGTAAGGAAAATTACTTTTGCGACTATGTAGATACAAAATGAGAATCAGTCTTTTATAATACGATCATTTACTTCGCGCAATAATCCAAAATTCTAAATTTTAATGATCATGCCAACGATTAAAAGATCCATATATAAATAAGCAATAAATTTGCTTTTGTTGGGAAGCAAGCAGTAGTTCGAATTCCTCGAACCATTGACTTTCAGGTATTAAATTCAGAACTAGGTTGTCGAATCACTGAAATGATAAAAGGCGCAGCGCAAGATTTTGTTGGACAACAACAGCAAAAACGACAAACAGCAGATCAACAACGGCAGATCGAGGAACATATAAAAAGGGATAAAACTGACTTATCTAGAGAAGAGTTTTGCGAAAAGAACGAATCAAGATGCGCTTTGGATAATTCTTTCAAAAATCTGGATATCGACCGTTTGCTGTGTTCTCTGACAATGGTTATCGACGAGCAGTTGGTCGCCTCTGTAGGGCATATCTTCCAAGTGAATTGTACCGGATTTGGTGATTTTTATGTGGATTTAAAAAGCGGCTCTGGGCAATGTTGCAAAGGTATTAGTCCAACAGCTGATGTTACGTTTTGGTTGAATCGTGAATTGCTGCTCAAAATTATGAAGAAAGAAGTAACTCCGATGCAGGCTTACTTAGACGGTTCCTTGCGAATACTGGGTTCAGTGAAAGCAGCCATTAAGCTAACCTTACTATCGGATCGTTTTAATTGTTTGCTGTAATCACTATGAAAAGTTGGCTATTCGATGCGTTAAGTACACATTCTGGCTTAGAGAAGGAAGTGATGATAGTTTTTATCATGGTTTTTCATCCAAGATATCACTGTCATAAATCGGCTAAGTTTAGGAATTTTCCTACAATTCAACCTTCATGTCACTTTTTACTGAATAGACCTTTTTTTATCTACTTCGAGCAATCGGTTATTTGCTTTGAAAAATTTCCATTGATATATAAAATGATATCTGGAGATTAAGTTAATTCTCATTTAAATTCCTCTCTAAATAACGCATCTCATCACTATTTTGTATAAAGACAATGTCATCGCTGTTTTTCTTCCGTCCATATGAGTAATTAAGCGTAGTTCTTGAAATGGATCAAGTCTAATCTGAATTTATTAATGATAATGAACACTGAATGAAACGCAATCATCAACAAGTGAGCTTTCCGTGCTATAATGCTAAATAACTGGAATATGATCACATGTTAACTACATCTCAAACTCATTTACTTTAAATCCTTTGACAAATTAAAGAAATGGCTAAACTTATTCAATTTCTAAATGCAATAGCTTTTAGGTAAGACAAGGTCCAAGAAGAAATTTGCCTTTTCTAAACAAACCTAAATTTTAAACGCCTGCATCTGTGTTTTCCATTTCATTTTGATGGCATAATCAATGTTAGAACTGATTTCTTAAACCAATCCAACCCAATCTTTAATGGCCATGTAAGTTTATTACTTCAAAGAATGTTGGTTCGATTTCAAAACGACGTTTCTATTTTATCTGTGACTAACTTCAACTTCTCCAACTTTCCCTGAAATTTGCGGTGTTGTTTGATCTAAATGTCCGCAAAAATTTTGCTTCCGAAACCCTTTAGAAAAAGTTTGCTGAATCCCAATCCTAAAAACAGCCTTATGCGCCTATCCCGCAAGTTCTAATTCTACCTAACAGTAAAATTAACAACACACTTGATACCAATGTGTCCTACCGACAGCGATGGCTATGAAATCTTAGGTTAGAGGATGAACCAAAGTAGTGAGACAGACGGTTTCATATAGGACATTTTGTGTTACTAATGACGTGGGACTTGGTGGAGTATATGGATATTGTGACACTTTGTGTTCGGACAAGGCGACGTTGTTGAGTTGATGGTGGCTATTGGTGGTGTTAGTGTGGGTGGCAGTGGTGAGTTTTGTGTAGGACTTTCGCGGGAAGTTTACTTATCTTCACTTTATATAGCATGTGTTGTTTACAGAGAATATGCTATTACGTGTGACATTTAAGAAACTTAAGAATCAGCAGTAATTTTATTTTTACACAGAAATAACTTTTTGATTATGAAAAGTGCCAGTTTCTCAGCAATTTACGGTCAACAACGTGAAATTAGTAGCTGGTAGCTCTTGCGATCTACTAATTTGACAGTGCTGTAAGGATACATGTAAAAATTTCTGAGGTCATGGTAAGGAACTGGAAAGAGCAAATCCACCAGAAATATCTTCCTTTTATGCTCCTGTCGAAAGACTTCGTGTAACTCAGCCGTTAAGATGAGTAATTATTCTTACCTGCTTATTTGTAACGGTCATATTTTTAGTAGTGACTAGGTTCTATTCCTGAAGTTTAGTAGTGACTAGGTTCTATTCCGGAAGTAGTGTAACTTCGAACCTCACACTACATCCCTTTTCTTCAAATGATAATCGATTCCAATTGATTGAAAGATGCATTTTTGAATTAAGATTTGCTGTCTTTCTTGCAGTTGTCGAAATGCTTAAAAGAACAAGGTATTTCTGCACATGATATACATTCCAGACTACATACTATATTTTATGCAAAACTTTCTTTAGGAACAAAATGATTTTTTTCCTGAGAAATTGACTTAAGTCACTATACAGTTTGAAACACGAAATCTTTAACAAAAAGATTTTCGCATCTGATTTGTGTGGAACTCCCTATATTGATTGATTTATTAAATAAAACGCTTAGCTCTTCATTGTTTCTCAAGGAGATAGAGGAATTTTTGAAGTTGCAGACAATATTTGAGAGAAAAAAAATAACAGTTTACAATGGGGCTAACGATATCAGGCCTCTTTGGGCGCCTCTTTGGCAAAAAGCAAGTGCGGATTTTGATGGTTGGTTTAGATGCTGCCGGGAAAACGACAATTTTATATAAATTGAAATTGGGCGAAATTGTTACCACTATTCCAACCATTGGTTTGTTTTCATCCGTTTATTGTAGTGTAGTGAAGTTTTGGAAGGACTGTGCAGGATTTTATGCATATCTGGATATAAATTAAGTGAAATTACTTGACAATCATAGGAAAAGAGTCATTCATCTTGTTTTTGATATGTTGTTAGTGAGGAGAATTGGTATATGAAAGAGATGAGCAAATTGGTCGTCATTGATTGCAGGGTTTAATGTGGAAACAGTGGAGTATAAGAATATTTCTTTCACAGTTTGGGATGTTGGTGGTCAGGATAAGATTCGTCCACTCTGGAGACACTATTTTCAAAATACGCAGGTAAGATTATTCAACAACATTGTTTTCTCTAGATCACCTTTTTTTCTTTTATGCCTGTAGAAGTTATTTTGTTATTACCGCAGATTTTCCTTCATTTCTGTACGTTAATTAATTTTGAAGATCCAAAACTTGGAGGGGAGGGTGGACATCTGAAATGGAGCAAATGTAGCAAATATTCGAATGGGGGAGATCTTGGCGTACTATGTTTTTGCTAAGATTTCCGAAACTTGGCATCAGTGAACTCAGAATTCCAGAAAGTCGAAAAAAATTGATTTCGCCGGAAAATTCAAGGACAAGTTTCTGTAAAATGCAGGAACTGTTAGAAATATTTATATCGAACGAATAAAAAATAAAAATCACGAAGTAAACAATACATATGAATGTTTATTTATAAAGCTCTTTATAGATGCACATTTGTATGTATGACTTTATTATTTTTCAAATTAAATTGAAGATTCGAAAAAAATGGACGAACTTTTCCAGTGATTATATCTTTATAAATAATTAAGTCTCACGAATAACAAATTATCTAACATATTTCCCAGCTTTTTTTGCTTTTCATTCCTCAATCATCAATAATTCCATCACCAAACCTTAGCGATCATATATTGCTGCTATATTAATCTAGATTCTGGTGGCACAGGCAAGTATTAATACTACATTTCAATGAAGAACATCATATTTTATGATCTGTTACATATATTTTTCTGAGTTCATTATTAGTCTACAAATTTCAGAAACATAATGTGTTAGGAATATTTTTTGATAAATGTCGACATGTCTAATTGGGAAAAAAATTCAAGCAAACAGAAAATGTGACTTGAATGCTGATTTTCGCTTCACGAAAGAATTATCTTTTGATTGGTTATGACATTCTGTTGTATTACTGCATTTTACAGGGCTTAATCTTTGTTGTTGATAGCAACGACAGGGAGCGTATCGAAGAAAGCCGAGCGGAACTGCACAAGATGCTTTCCGAGGTTTTTATGTGCTACTTTTCTTAGAAAATATAATGAAGGTGCATTTTGTTACAAGGAGTATCAGGGATTCATTGCTTATTTTTATCACAGTTCTCATCCTGTTAGAGAGGGAATTGTCTGATTGTCACGATTACTTTGGTACTGACCCAACTGGAATTTAATTGTGAAGAAATTCTCCTTTTTTTATTATGCTGTAAAAAATTCACGACATTCATTTACCATTTTTTTTCATTGCTAGTAATTGTTTATTATTACTAGTTTTTTTTTTTTTTTTTTTAGGATGAGCTTCGAGATGCCACTTTGCTTGTTTTTGCAAACAAGCAAGATCTGCCAAATGCGATGAGCGCGGCTGAATTGACTGATAAGCTTGGTCTTCATAACCTGCGATCACGACAGGTTTTCTTTAGCCATTAAAAGATTTTCCCGAATAACTTTTTTTATTTTCAACATACTTTTTGATTTTTTAAAAAAATATCATAAATACAAGGCGTGAATAATGAGATGAGTTGTCGTCGTTTAGAGGTTAGTGTTGCCTGTACGCAAAAGTTTGGTTTTTCCAAGCCAGTAATGCATGATTTTCGTTACAAAGTCAAATTTAAGAAATTCATTATCGCATAGTGTGAACCATAAAAAGTGTTTCTTTGTCATACTGATAGTAAAGTATTCTGAATATTTTATGGAATAACTGTAGCGTTGTATCACTAGGTGGTAATCTTTTTTCTTACTTATGAGCTCCATAATCTTTTTCCTGTTGCAGTGGTATATCCAAGCAACTTGTGCAACACAAGGGCATGGTCTATATGAAGGTCTGGATTGGCTTTCGAATCAACTTTCAAAAAGTTAAATTCGTTGCCTTCTCTCAATACATACAGTGCTCTTTTTTCATGTTACTAACGCATTATTTTCATTTATTTATTCTTATGATTATTTGATCACTTCAGTCATTATCATGGTTGTTTGTATTCATGATTGATGGAATGAATGGCGGATGTGATATTTTTCTGTTATTTTACCCATAGTGAAGCCGTGTTTTTATATTTCTTTATCTTGTATGTTCCGTTTTCATTTGTTCATTTCAAGTTGGTGTGCACAATCTGTGCTTCTCTGACAGAAGTACTGACATTTTTGAATGTTAATGAAGCTTATGTTCCTTTTGTTAGCTTCCCTGTTTCGTAGATGAGAAATATTCAGTTTTCAGGAAATCTTATTAACAATTCTTCCCTTATAACAGTGAGGGCTATAACAGCATTACAGTCTTTGTTATAAATTTTACTAGTTTAAACTGTTACCAACAAAATTTTCCTTCATATTCTGTTGATTTTTATTGGTGGTGCTTTCCTATGGCTATTTTGATTTGAATAAATCACTAATTCCATTTTTCCTTAATTGAATTCTTGCATTTCTGCATTTCTTGACATTACACATTTTCTTGGTTCTCAATAAATTTGTTACTAAATTCTTTGCTGTGCAAGATATTACTGCATTCTTTTCGATATTTATTCTTTCGAAACCACGAGGCCTTTCTCCAAGATTTTGTCAACACGAACAATAGTGGTTTGTCATGAAAGACATGTCTCGGAATACTAGTTTTATATGCATATGCATGCTTTTTTTTGTGGGGCCGTGTCGCCGTTCTTCTCTGACCGTGACAATGATTTAGAGTTGTAGATTCTGTTTTTGATCTTCTTATCCGTGAAATTTATTGAAAGTTCTTGAATTCTTGAATTATTGCCGAAACCTCAAACTTGGGTAATTAAACCTTTATTATAAAATCTAATAACGCGATAAGACACATGACAATTACAATTCAATCAACAAAACTATTCTAATGACAATTTCATGACCTTCGACAAAATGAACCTATAGTCAGAACGTCTTCTTATTTATAGAGAGAGGATCCCGCTAGAATTTGATCTATAATAAGGCGCCATTTAGCGCCCGAGAGCGCGTCGCTTTTGGCGCGTAACCTTGATTACAAAGAATAAAGTACAAATCCATTTGACCTATAAACAAGGAACATTCACATCTGATAAGATTAACAACATTAGAAAATCAAAGAATCACTTATTTTCTTATACTTCTCGCGATTTCAGCGACAGGCCTTATTCCCAGAATGTAAATAAGTGAAAAAAAACTGTGCTTGGTTTATGAGATAAAACTTAACAAGTGTTCTTTTTAATGAGTGTTCTTTTTCAGAACACTTATTAAAATGAGTAAATGCTAACTTTTGAATCAGTATTAGTGAGTGAAATGAACTTGAAGCAGAGTTGCACTGTTTCTTCTTTATGCCTTTATGGATTTTTAAATGCTCATGCAAACCATAATTTTTTGAAAACAAACGCCATTTCGCTAAAAAGGAAAGGATTTGTTTTAAAATAATATTTTCTTTCGAAGATCCTTTGTTTAGTTTAGTTTAAAAATTAAAATTGTTTGTATATCCATTGTTTGATCAAACAGCAAAATTTTATTACAGTAAGAACTGCTTGTGAAGATGAAGAAATCGATAATAAAGATAATTATTTGTGAAAATTTACTAGTGAAATACCGAGTGCAACATTATGTAGCGTTAATTTTTCATAGTTGAACAAATCCGAATAAGCTTTTGATTGTGACATTACTTCTGGTATGATTGATGAATGTAGGAATCAAAAACTGATATAAATTCACTGTAATGGTTCTGAATCTAGTGTGAATCAAATGTCTTCATATAGTTAATCTTTAGCAAACCAATTATATAATTGATTTTCGTCTCCTTGAACTGTAACAAATGAAGTTGGGATATTATACTTGGGAATAAAATTTCAAAACATCTAGATCATTCATTATAATTGCACAATGTGGATCATACGCATTTCTTGAATTGAAGTCACTCTGCTGATTGCTCTGCATGCTACCATTACCATACAAAAAAGGGAAGAAATGGAGTCCATATAATGTTTTAAGCTGTAAAGGGATGTTTAACATCTCAGGCTAAATCCTCGACCTCTATCAGAATCGACTCATAGGTAGTTGTTAAATAGTAATAATTAAATTAGTAATTCGCAAATCGTTACTAATTAAAGAGAAGAAAAATAACCAACATTATAAAAAATGGTTTCATTTTTATCACTTGGGAAAGGGATAATTTTTCCGCATTTTCATATTCAAAGTAACCAATATATTAAGATAGAAAATGTTATGCGGTAATGATATTACAAGTTAATGGGTAAAATTATCAAGAGGTGAAACAGTCTAGTACCAATTTGTATAAATGCAACAAGATGAAAGACAATGAAACTCACAATGATGGTTAGTTTTCGATATTTATGGCTTTATAGATTGCATGAAATAACTTTTTATCTGTACGTATTTTAAAATTTTCCAATGAAATTCAGTAAGCTACTTCGTTATGCAGTTGGATATTAAAAAAACAAAAGAGTGGAAATACCTATTCTCGCAATTTCAAGCATACAAAAAAGTATATTATTCAGCCAAGCGATCCGAGTTGCTAATCATGTTTTTGAACCGATTAATACGATAATATGAAAGCTGACATCATGGAGTTGTTCATTTTTTACCTAAATAATAAAAGAAATGGGCCAAAGAAGAAAAATTGAACTTATCATGATCAAATTCAAGATAAAGGGTAATATAGGAATAAATGAGTTTCTTCCATGTTGTTAGTGTTTTAGTGTTATGAATTAAAAAATTGCATTGCAAATATCAGCATCTTTGAAAATTTTCAAATTTTTTCTTTTTGGTGGTTCCAAATTATTGATCCGTCGATCTGCTAATTTCTTGCTCATTTAAATTATTTCAACGA